>JAQHUG010000153.1:2502308-2514191 GCA_028555095.1 Dicrostonyx torquatus | reverse complement strand
ATAATAATAATATCATGTTGTAATCAGGCTGGAACAAGCAATCTCATCCTATCTTATACTGTTTTGTCTACCATGGTCCAAAGAATAATACATAATACTGTATAGGCTATACTGCCATCTAGGTTTGTGTGACAAAATCACCAATGACATATTTTTCTGTTGTGAATCAGTCCATGCCTGTATTTATTTACTTACTTATATGTTTACTGATTATCCAGTTGGTATGTGAGAGAATGTGAGCATCAGTTCATGTATGCCACAGAACGTGTGTGGAGGGCAGAGGACCACTTTCAGGAGTTGGTTCTTTGCTTCTGCTGTGTGGGATTCTGGGAATGAGACCCCAGTCGTGCTTGGAGGTAAGCACCTTTAACTGCTGAGCCATCCTTCTGTCTTTGCATTTATTTATTTATTATGTAATCAATTTGTTTATCTGCTTATTTGTTTTTGCTCTGCTAAGGATTAGACCCAGAGTCACAAACATGCTAGGCAAGCTTCTCCCACTGAGTTCTACCTTCGGTCCCCTAGGCGTTTATTCTTTGATTTTCATGACGCTTCTTCATCTTCAACTTTATATTAAAAATGAAAAATTCCACAGAAGAAAAGCGCCTGTGGACATTGAGCCGTTATCTGTGGTGGTCTGAATAAGAATGGTCCCCACACAGGCTTAGAGACTCGAAAGCTTGGTCACTCGAGAGTGAGACTATTTGAAAAGGTTAGGAGGGCCGGGCGGTGGTGGCACACGCCTTTAATCCCAGCACTCAGGAGGCAGAGACAAGCGGATCTCTGTGAGTTCGAGACCAGCCTGGTCTACAAGAGCTAGTTCCAGTGCAGGCTCCAAAAAAAAAAAAAAAAGAAAGAAAGAAAAGAAAAGGTTAGGAGGTGTGGCCTTGCTGGAGCAAGTGTGTCACTGGGGATGAGCTTTGAGGTTTCAAGATCTCACTGACTCTTTCTTCCTGCTGCCTAGAGACAACAGGGGCAGAACTCTCAGCCACTTCTCTAGCCCTGTGTTGGCCTGCATGCCGCCTTGCTTCCTGCCATGTTGAGAATGGATTCAACCTTTGAAACAGTGAGCCAGCCTAGTTAAAGGCTTTCTTCTGTAAGAGTTGACATGGTCATGATGTCTCTTTGCAGCAATAGAACAAGATCTTACCAAGTACTGGAAATTATTCCATTACCTTTATTTTATTGGTAAAGGAATAGATTTCTTCAGAAGAAGCAGTTAATAAGGATAGGTCTAGGACTTGGACCTAGTGTGCTGCAGTCTGAAGCCCTTCTACTTTTGTAAAATAGCTCTCACAGAAAGTTTTCGCATGGATGAGTTGAAACTTCAAATCTCACAGTTGGAGCTCACAGCCATCTGTAAGTTCGGTTCTAAGGCATCTGACTTCTGACCTCCCGGGGCATTGTGGAGGCACCTGGTGCACATCCCTACACGCAAGCAACCACTCGTGCACATAAACTAAAATCATCTGCATGCATACACACACACACACACACATGTAACACATGATGAGAAAAGTGTAAGTCACACGAGTCTGCAGTGATTGGTTTGTAAACTGATGAGAGTGTGGCTTGGGGCTCTACTTCCTATGTTTTGGGAACATTCCATGTGTCTATTGTGTTCTAACGAAAAATGATGACCACACATTTTGAGATGCCAACATGATTAAATTTAAAAAGTTAGAAGGAAAAGGCCTAAACTATTGATTTATAGGTGTTCTGTCTGCGTTCTATAGAATTCTCTCTGGCTGATGCTGAGACCAGCCTCCCAAAGTATATGGAAAATGGAGTGACCAGATCTGCTTGTCACACCTCTTCTTGAGGCTTCTGAAGACTTCACCAAAATATGTTTTTAGAAACAGGCTTTATTCTTAAGAAGAGTATACAGATTGAAAGAGCAACTATGTCTCTGCAGCAAGTCCGAGCTAGCTAAATCTTTCCTTAACCCATGTCCAGCAGCTCCCATGGCACCTTGTAAGGCAGGGCAATAAATGCATATAAAAGTACCACCATCTTTTCTGAAAATATGTAAGCCTTCTGAAAATACAGTCCACTGCAGGGGTGACTCCAAGATCAACATTTAATACCCTTCGAGTTTTCTGCAACAGTCTGAGAGAAAACTGTTTCAACAATGTATCTTGTGCATAACTGATAAGTATTTCATCAAATACTTAAGCTACCAGGATTAAATTGCTGCATTTTCTCAAAGGTATGCGTGGCGATGTAAGTAGCAAAACCACATCATTGAAGGAAATAGCATTGACACAGGGACTTTTTCCCCTGAGAGTCGTGACATCAAACCCTTAACTCACTGGAATGGTAAAGATGGCCTTTGTCACACCAGATACAGTGATCAGGAGGGCTCTTCTTCATTCTGATCCTACCTTTGCCTCACTCCAATCTGCACCAGTTAGCGATTCCTGTTGTGTTGTCTGTCTTAGCACTGTCTCTACGGGTGACTTCTCGCAGTGCACACAGCTTCTTCTCTGATGCTCTAAAGACGCAGTAGAGGATGTCAGGCAGCTTGTGAGCTCACCTTCATCCTTAAGACCTGGCTGTTGTAAAATGAAAGAGGAGGTGTGGGTTATATCCCGGCACCCAGCTCCCAGCCACCAGCCCACTCAGCCACTGGTTGCTTGCTTATGCCCGAAATAACCATATGACAATTATATTCATTTAAATACTGCCTTGCCCATTATCTCTAGCCTTTTCTTGGCTAGCTCTCACATCTAAACTAACCCATTATGAAAGTCTGTATGTCACCACGAGGTGGTGACTTACTGGACAGTTCTAAGGTACGTCCATCTTGGGCGCAGGATCATGGCGACTCTCCCACTTCCTTTCTTCCCAGAACTTCCGTTCTGTCTACTCCGCCCACCTAAGGGCTGACCTATCTTGCAAGCCAAGGCAGCTTCTTTATTAACCAATGAAAGCAACAGAAATAAAGATGGACCCTCCTACACCTGACAGTTCCAGGGCACGATTTCCGTACAATTAGCTCTTTCAGCTGGGCCCAGGGGCATAAGCCTATGAATCAGCTGCTCAGGGAGAAAGGCAGAAGGACCACAGCTGGCAGCTAGTGGAGGCTGCAGAGTGGATTCAAGGCCAGCTGGGGCAACTTGGTGAGAACATGAATCAAAATAAAAAGGAAAAAGACAGCTGGGGACACAGTGCGGGAGGGAGAGGACCTGCTAGCAAGCATAAGACTGTAAGCTGAAAATTTAAAAGCGCTGTAAATTCTTGGATGATTGACCGAACGTCTAGAGACCTGAATTGTGAATGACTTAAGTGTGCATTTCTCCAGATTCACTTCTTGGTATTTTCCAGATTTGTGGAACCACAGTATTAGATTTAAAGCAAAATGACCGGTCTACCATAGGGCATTAGCAGGCAACACAGGTCACTTAATCAAACTTTAAACACAATTGCTTGTGAAGGCGTTGAGCTGCAGCTTGGAGAGTCTCATATACAGTTCTTACCATTTTATTGATATTATAAACCCAACACAAAACTGGCCTAACACAAACCTCCCAAAGTCATTAATGGACAGCTATCTCTGTGAGGTGTTTTCCCTCATCTTTCTTATTTGATATTGCTTCTTGATTATAATGTTAAAATCAAAAAGAAATCTGTGTTGTAGAAACCATGTCTCCTAATTGCCAATTGTCTTTCAAGAGATTCATGTTTAAAACAAAAAACTGTGTGTAAATGTCCAAAAGGCACCAGACAGTTCCACACCACAAAACCTGAACAGGAGTAAAGTGACCAGCTACCCCAGGATGTGACCAGCACCCAGCTTTCTCAGGCCCCCCTAAGAAAGACTTCAGTGCCCACAAATACATAGGAAGCAGTCTTGAGAACTCACCATCCCAATTCAATCAACCTGCTATGCCTAACTCCTGCCTTTTTATTATAAGAAAAAGATGGGAATGTTGTAATCTGCTAGCCTGGTCTGTCACCTAGGTACCCTGTCCCTTTAAGAGACAAGCCCTGCCCACTCCCAATCTCCAGTCTCCTTTCCAGTCTCTGATGGTGACTGGCCCCTCATTGGCCACATCTGGCCCTCAGTTTCCCCTGGACCTGTCACTCATATGGATTTTGAACTTAGCATCTGAGAAGGTTCTTCAAGGCAAAGTTCTTGTGTCCGGGCCTCCAGGGCCTCTGTCTCAACACGCTCAGCACGGAAGCTGCAGAGTACGGAGCCCTGGACTAAAACCTCAGAAACCATGCGCCTCCCCACTAAGTGCTTTGTTCAGGGGTACAGGACCCTGATGGAGAGTGCTGTGCTCAGGCACCAAGCAGGTGCCATCTTTGAGGGATACCCACAGGCTCCTCCGTTCTCTTCAGTCTGATCTGCGTGCAATTGGCGATCAGACAAAGACAGGTCCTTTCCCTGGGAGACTCAGCCTAATCTGGCCTAGAAGAAGGAGTTTGCAGGAAGTGGGGGTTCACCCATCTGGTGACGCCATAACTTATTCTTATCAGTGCCTGCAACCCCAGAACACAGTTATTTCGGGAAGGATTTGTAGTGTAGAGCTCAATCCCTTCAGCGCGGGCAAGCAGAGTTATTCATAGCTACCTCATTTTTTTTTGCTTTAATTTATGTATCTGAGAGAGTCGGCTCTAATTGTGGGCGGTTATCTGGGGGAACTGTGTTCTCAGGCGCCTCAGGGGATTTGTTTGTGTGCCGATAGTTTTGAATAGCCCATTTATTCCCCAGTGGGTGGAAAAATCAATTTCATAGATCTTCAAACATAGATGAGAACCGCTGTGAACAATAAAGGTAAACATTAAAGGGGTATTAGCACACTCTACATTTGCTTTATTGGTTTCTCAATTAGTCTAGAAGCCCTGTGTTATGTGCTTTCAAGAGTACTGCTTACACAATAAAGCACAAAGGGGATTTCAACACACCGTATAGATTTCCAAGACTAATTGAGAGTGGTTAATACATTGATGATCCCCAAGGCATGAGGGATGACAGGATGGGGTTCTGCTAGCTGCAAATGGCCTCACAGAAACATTCTGTGCCCAAGAAATGCTTACTAACCTATGATGAAGCGTTTGGTAAGCACAGCCTCACAATCCAGTCCCTACACTAGAGCTGCTTTTCTCGACCAAAAGTCATTAAAGGAAGGTAATTCTTAAAGGCTGAAATACATTTTTCCTCGATTCAGAATATAGTTAGAAACCCCAACCTTGATTGATTGCCCGTAGTGATCCCCTGACAATTCCATTGTCCCCAACATTCTAGGCGTTGTTTCCCATTCCCATCGATCTCATATGAAAAGCTTATTCAAGATTTTATAATGATAGCTCCAAGTCATCTTTTCTGATCAAAACTAATGCTTCTTAATAAAAAAAAAATCCTCCCTGGCATTTAAAGCCTGTTGAGGTACTACTACGTTCATTTTGCTTACCGTGATGAACTGCTAACATTTCCATTCCGTTTGCTACCTACTTTATGGCTTATATAGTCCTATTTGTCTGCGTCTGAATTATACAGTCCACCCATATCTCCCATGTATAAATTATGAGAGGGAAGTGGTCCAGTTGCTACATGAGTTTAATGCTGAGATGAGAAGGAGCCAGACTACACCCATGGCCCAATTCCACTACGTTTGAAACAACTGGTATCTCTTTCATGATGCCCAACACCCTCAGTTCCGACTCTCTCGCGGGAAGCAAACATACTTCTTTCTCATAGCTTCAGTATCTGTTTAGTCAGATGGAGAGTGGTGGGCTGGGGAGTCAGGCAGGTGCAGTGCAGGATGGGACATGTGTCTCAAATGGTACCTAGTAATATCCGTAATGGACTTGGTATTCATTGAAGCATAGGACATGATAGAGCTACAGATAGCCACACTGGATTGCCTGGCTGTGTCCACATATTAGCAAAAAACAGCCTGAGAACCAAATAAGAGTGGCTCTCTTGTTCTCTGCTGCTGAGTGATAGGGGTCGTGATAAGACCAATTGCCCTCTGCCTATCTATGACTTCCATAGATGGAGGTGAGCCTAGGAAGGTAGACTTGGCCTACTATAGGTAGATTCTGTGCCGAAGTATAAACATTTACATAAGGAGAGAAGGCTTACAAAACAGTTATATTAAAGACACCTTTTAAAGGGCAGGTTGTAAGGGCCGTCTTCATCTTTCTCCATCAGGGTGAGTCAGGGCTGTCAGACAACATCCCTGACTGGGCAATGAGAAGTTGGGTCCAAACACCTCTCAGAAGCTCAGTCCGGAGCCAAGCAGGTGTCAAAACCATTGATCTGAAGAGGCTAGGCAGGGTGTGGGCTTCTGAGACGAAGCAGACATTTTGATCTGCTCAGAGAAACCAGCTCTGCTCTCAGGACAGAGCTCTTCTCACGGTGATGACTCAGCCTGAAGGGAAAAAAATGCTTGTTTGGAGATTATATTCTGTTAACAATAAAGACTCATGGGAATCAGCTGTTATGCCATGTTTTTCTCTCTCTTTCAGAGAAAAGTTGTGTCAAAAAAGGTCTTACTGAAACAATAGTCAGTACATGTTGTAAAGCAGAGAGAGGTCGGAATTTCATGTGCTAGGAGGGACTGTTCTAGAAGGTGGCTATAGGACTACACAGAAGTGTGTGTGTGTGTGTGTGTGTGTGTGTGTGTGTGTGTGTGTGTGTGTTAGAGGGTGGAATAGGGACAGAGAAAAATAAAAACATCTGGAGAGATTGGTGTCTAACTAAATATGAATAGTACAGAGACTCAGGTTTCAAAGATGACTTGTTTCAAGTCTAGCTGAAGAGAAAAATGTTGTTACATGTTAAGAGTTGTGGAATGTGAAATGTCCCTCATTGGCTCGTGGGCGTGAACACTTTCTCCCTGGCTGTATATGAAGGTTGTGGAACTCATAGGAGGTGGAGCTTCGTGTGATGTGGGATTGCCCTCTGTATGCTGTGAATACCATTGGTTAATAAAGAAACTGTCTTGGGCCTGTGCAGGGGATAGAGGTAGGCGGGGAAAACTAAACTGAATGCTGGGAGAAAGAAGGAGGAGTGAAGGAGAAGCCATGGAGCAGCCGCTGGAGACAGACATGCTGAAACTTTGCTGGTAGGCCACGTCTTCGTGGTGATGCAAAGATTAATGGACATGGGTTAAATTAAGATGTAAGAGTTAGCAAATAAGAAGCTAGAGCCAATGGGCCAAGCAGTGATTTAAATAATATGGTTTCTGTGTGGTTATTTCAGGTCTGAGCTGCTGAGCAGCCGGAAATGAACAAGTGGCCTCCTCCAACATTCATGGAGGTCACTTGTGGCTTTGCGGTTTTATAGCCTCATCCTACTTCCTGCTCTCTCTCTCTTTCTCTCTCTCTCTCTCTCTCTCTCTCTCTCTGCATCTGGTCTGTGGATGCATTGCTCCTGCCAAATGCCTTCCACCCTGCTGCTATGCCTTCCCCACCGAGATGGAGCCATCCTCTCAGACTCTAAGCCAGGTAGAGCCATTTCTCCCTTCCATTATTTCTTGTCAGATATCTGGATATAACAATGAGAAAAGTAACTAAAACCGGAGTAGAGGTTGGCTTTTCAAACATTTCCCCCTTTCAAATTTTCTCGGAGCATATTTTGGTGGGAACATCTCATTTATGGAAGTTGATACGATAAAACTGTTGGGACTGGATAATCTAAGCCACGAAAGAGAAAGAATGACCCATTTTCTAATTATGAAATTCATCTAACAAGAGTCTTAGGCAGAACTCAATGAAGATATATGATTCTTTCAACAACAGTCATTAACCATTGCTCCGTAAGCAGCTAGTGGGGACAAACTGTTTTATTAGCAAAAGCCACGCATCTTCCTATAAATATATTATCACTGCTTGCCAATTTAAAAATGTAAATTTTCTTGTCTTCACAAGGTATCCCAAAGCCAGGAGTGGAAAATGTAGGCAAATATCTTCCTTTTATGTAGAGCTTGCTTCTGGGTGTGTTCTTTTGCCTCTTCATCGGGGTTTCATTCACTTTCACATATACATTAGCAGCTCCATCATCTTAACCTTCTATAATTTCTTTCGACTGAGTTCATTTGAATCCTCTCTCCTAGTTTGACCAGTTTTTATGTGTCAATCAAAAATGATGAGAGGATTTATGAACAGGAAAGACAAGCGTGAACAGGTAATTAAAAGCTGTGTCTCCCAGGTGATTCCAAAACCAGTCAAGTTCACGGTCAATACACCAGGAAGACCTGCCATGCCTGAAGACTGGGACCTTCATCCGGAATGACAGTACCTTACCCAAGAGGTGACTGCACATGTATATGGAGAAGCTGGAGGGAAGGATGCGGGAGAATGTGCTGGTCTACAAAGTGAGGAGCGAGGTCCTCCTCACAGTCCTCAGAGAGACTGCTGACGGCAAGCACAATGATCTCACATCATTAGCCTCTCAAAGCGTGAGCAAACAAATGCCTGTTGTTTAAACCCCACAATCGATGGTTGCTCGTTGCAGGGGCCGTAGCGTGTTGATCTGCTTTCCAAAGGGGCTTTCTGGATGTCTTTGTGATTTCCTGGGACCAGGGACTAAAGATTCATTGAGAAACAGTTGTAATTTGCTAGGAAGAGTGCGGATATTGGATACTAGCTATAGAGAATTCAGCTCATTACTGCAGAAGAGAAGCATCTGGGTGTGGCTATGAAGGTAAAAGAGGATTCACCGAACAGACAAGACCCACCCAGAGCATGAGTGACACCATCACATGGGGGTGGGGGTTCCACCATGATGAACTGTATATACCCTCTTAAGCCATCAGCCAGAACAAACCTTTCTGAAAACTGAAGTTGCCATGGGGAAAACAATCCAAGAGCCCCAGTGGATGCCCAAAATCAGGGTAATAACAAATCCCCCACGTATATACTAAGCCCCGCCCCAGGGACGTATGCCAATGGCAGAATTTACGTTAGGCACAAGGATGATGAACAAGAACTGTAGGAAATGGAGAACTTCCAGGAGTCACATTCTGAGGTACTGGAAGAGTGGATTTTTTTTTATGAATTTTGAGGAGGGACATAATTCAGCCCACAGGATCTGAAAAGTCTTTGGTAGAACCTTGACATCTCGGGCAAGTCGGGTCCAGGAATTTTTTTAAAAATAAATTTTGAGGAGGGACATAATTCAGCCCATGGATCTGAAAAGTCTTTGGTACTTAAGAACCTTGACATCTCGGGCAAGTCGGGTCCAAAGGTCCCCCCAAGCGCACCAGAACTGCTTGGCTGCATGCCAGCCTTTCTTTCTATTCCTTTACCCAGCTCCTTCCCACTCACATGCTCCTCACAAGGCCACCGGGAGAAGGCCCACTGTGTCTACCAGCTTGTGAGACCTCAGGAGTTTATCTCAGGTGCCAGTCTTTGGGGTATTCTGGCCATGTTCCCAGGCACATGGATCCCTGAGCCAGCCCTCCTTGTACTCAGTACATCTTGAAGCCCATACCTGCCTAAGGGGTTTGGAGCAGAAGCTTCAATCTGCTCTTCTCATTTTTCTTCTCCCTCAGCCCACTTACCCTACAAAATGTCTTCTTCCCCAAATGCGCAGAAGCGTTAATGCTAAAATGTGGAAGCATTTAACCTCTCAGTAAGAACGTGTGTAGGGATGCTGAGGGAGTTTGGAGTGGCGATGCACTGTTTGGTCATGAGATGGTGTTTGAATTTGTAGCTATTATCGGTTACCTTGGAAGACTTTTAATCTTTTTAATACCAACTGTTGGAAAGTTTCTTTGCATCTGAGCCTGAGAACTGAACTGATAAAAATGCAGATCAAACTGGAGAAAAGCACACAGACTCATCTAATGGCTGCTTCTTGTGGCATAAAGAAACCAACAACAAGCCGGGCGGTGGTGGTGCACGCCTTTAATCCCAGCACTCGGGAGGCAGAGGCAGGCGAATCTTTGTGAGTTCGAGACCAGCCTGGTCTACAAGAGCTAGTTCCAGCGCAGGCTCCAAAGCCACAGAGAAACCCTGTCTCGAAAAAAACCAAACAAAAAAAAAAAAAAAAAAAAAAAACAAACCAAGAACAAAAGGATCCATTAAAGTCAGCGACCTCAATTCTATCGGCAAAGATGCGTTTCGAAGAGACGAGCAATTCCGCAAGGCATCTTCAAGGTCCGCATGCTGTCCTCTCCGCTTTGGCTGCTACTGTGTGCTGGGGAGACTGTTGGCTTTCCTCCAGATACAGCTTTTTTTTTTTTTCACACAGGAATTTCTCCTGCGTTTAAGAAACAGAAAATAGGTCAGAGCGATCTTTTCACACCTGCTGCTTCTTAAGTGTTTTTAATTCAAAACAGTCGATATGACAAAGTGGTGTATTTTTAGCCCCTCCGCTGTGTATAGATATGGTGACATGAAGAGAACCATGGAATCTTCAGAGGGATGAGAAATACCACAGCTCCTTCTAGAAGTATCTTTAGAATTCAAATAAAGAAACTGGGGCACCAGAAGCATGGTACCAGAGATTTTAAAACAGTTAATAAGGAATTCGATTCTGTAGGTCCGAAAGCTAAGATATATAATGATTTGTTTCTATGAACCAAAAACCGTGTGAAGGACTGGGGCTCAGAGGTTGAGAATGCAGATTGCTCTTCAAGAGGACCTGAATTTTAGTTCCTAGCACTCATATTGGGTGGCTTACAACCTCCTGCACCGCTAGCTCCAGTGGTATATGACACTTCCAGCCTTTCCGGGAACCCACACATAGACACACATATACACAACTAATTAAAAAAAAAATCTTTAAAGTGCATGAAAGGTCCGATGTGAACTGGTTTATTAGTGTGCTGTCAAGGCGTGAAATAGCTTCTTTAATTAACCCAGCCCCTAAATTAGGTCAGCCTCTCCATGCACCGGCCCCATTTGGTTGGACTGCGGTGAACTTCTAACCCAGGTGTTCCAGTTTCAATCCTGCTGCTACGACAGGTACTGCAGCAACAAGAAACTTCATGGAGAAAGGACTTATTTGGCTTCTAATTCCAGTTTTCCCAATGTTATTGAAAAGTGTGTTGATTTATGGCTTTGTTGGTACTTTACACACCTCATGAAATAGCGCGTCACTGAAACATAGCATTTGGGCTAGGTTTCTGAATTTGTGTACTGAACCCAGGGTCACTCATATTTGGCTCTGGAATAGACATCGTCTTCCTTTGTTGGGAGAGCTGTGTTTGGGGTCAGCATTGGCAGTGTCTCGCTCTCTTGGAAGTGCTGATGGTCTATAAGGACACACCAGGGACCCGCAGGTCCCTGAGTCTGGGACACCAAAGCACTCTGCTGATGGAAGGGCCCCAAGGTAGCAATGCAACAACATCCATGTCACTGTGGCTCCTGGCGCGAAGTGTGTGCTCACTGTCCATACCTGCAAGACAGGCTGGGCGCTCAGGGTTGCTTCTAGCCAAGGGGAGCAAGGTCCTCGGCTCTCTGTCCCCACACTATTGGCTATGCCATCTCCTTATCCTGCTGAGCTCACTAGTCTAGGCTCCTCTTGCCTTGCCTTCTCTCTTCCTGGCAATGGGAAGTGTCAGTCCTCTTTCCTGTTGTCCTTAGGACGTAGACTCCATGCTTGCTTCCTGCAAGGTCTTTCCTTTCAACTCTCACAGGCCTTTAGTTCTCAAAAATCAATCAAACAAACAAACAAAAACAAACAAAGTCCACCAGCTCAAACTTGTGTTTCTAATAGCCTATTGCAAAAGAGTCTATTTTGTAAATCAAAACAAAAATCTTTAGAAGCATTGTTTCGGTCTCTGCATATGGGCTAAAATGGGTAGAATTTCCTTTAGTCAATGTGTATTGCTCTCTGTGAGCAGAAGGACATGAAGAACATGAATACAATCGAACATGCACATACATAGTACCATACACAAAGGATCACAGAAACACACA
>JAQHUG010000153.1:2472125-2491239 GCA_028555095.1 Dicrostonyx torquatus | reverse complement strand
GAATAAAGAAACTGCCTTGGCCTTTTGATAGGGTAGAACTTAGATAGGCGGGGAAGACAGAACAGAATGCTGGGAAGAAGGGCAGAGTAGCAGACACCATGAAGCTCCTGCCTGGGGCGGACGCTGGTTAGAATCTTTCCCGATAAACTACGACCTCACGGTGTTGCACAGATTGGTAGAAATGGGTTAGATCAGATGTCAGAGTTGGCCAAGAAGAGGCTAGATATGATGGGTCAGGCAGTAATGTAATTACTGTGTGGTTATTTCGGGGATTAAGTTAGCCAGGTGGCGGGATGCGGCCCGCTCGCCTCTTACAACAGAATAAGGGCTGTCAGGTCCTCTGTACGGGATCGGAGTTACAGATGGTTGTGAACCGCGACATGGGTTCTGGGAAGTGAACCCGAGTCCCCTGCAAAGGCAGATGAACCATCTCTCCAGCTCCGATGGTTAGTTTTAAATTAATATCAATTTGTTCAGCTTAGAATGACCTGAGAAGATTCTCAGGTGAGGAAGGGCCTATCAGGTTGGCAGTAGGCACGCTTGTGGAGGGCTGGACCATCTGATTGTCAACTGATAGACGAACACCCAGGCCACTGTGGGTAGCACCATGCCCTGGGCAGGAGGTCCCGAATGACGGAGAAAGAGAGACGAGGACAGAATGCAGCAAGCAGGGGGCACGGGTCCATCTGATTGCCCCTCTGCTCTGGACTATAGACAGGGCGTGACTGAGTTTCCACCCTGACTTCCCCTCGGACATAAACTGTAACCTGGAACTGTCAGTCAAACGAGTCCTCTCCTGTCTAAGTTGCTTCTTGTGAGGGAGCTCTGTCACACCAACGGATTTGAAGCCAGGCGGGATGTTTATCAGAAAATCAATAATTCCCAGACATGAAAATCAGTAATTCTCAGACATGAAAAGACACCTTATACCAAGCCCGTTACTAAGGCTTATACAGTTTACTTTTTATCCAAGGGTTCTATTTTAGAACGTATTCCATTAAACAATTCCAATATCGGTACCACTTGCCAAAATTTGATATAGATCTCGTCGAGTCAACTCATCTTCCTTGACTCCTCTGACTGATGCCCTTTATTCTGGGGCTTCTTCCTGCCTAGTTCCCAGCGTGCCCCCCCCCTTAGTTGTTACCTCACCCCGCTGGCTGCTTAGTTCTTTGATGGCTCCTGTCATTCTAAACAACAAGCATTATACCAAATGAGCTCGTATTTCCAGGTCTTATCCATAGCCACCGTCTTCGTTGCTTGTTTTCTCATTTGATGCCCTGGCTTCAGCTGCTTTTGCAAAACTCTGATGGCTCACGAGGAGAAGAGATTTTTGAAATGAGCTCCAATCTTTTGTCTCTACACAATCTTAACTAGCTCTAAGATAACAGGTGTTCCGAACAGCTTATCCGCACCGCTCTGGAGGATGGCCAGGATGTCCCATCTTCCGCGATCACATCCATGAATCAAGGCAAAAGATGGGCCTGTGCATTAGGTAGAGTTGGTAATTCTTGCTGATTCCCCGCATTTCCCACAATGCTCTCCGTATTCAATCATAAACGCTTCTGGTGTTCTCACTGGGTGACTCTCACAAGCTTGGACACTGGTTCCTTGTACTTAAGGAGTCTCTGAGGTTTTTAGTTTTGCTATTATTTTTCAAGACAGGGTCTCACTAGCTCTGGCTGTCCCGGAACTCACTATGTAGACCAGGCTGGCCTTGATCTCACCGAAAATCTGCCTGCCTCTGCCTGCCAAGTACTGGGATCAAAGGTGAGGGCCACAACATTTGGCATGCTTTTGAGTTTAAAAAAAATATTTATTTTTTCATCATAAAGGCTCTCAATGAGCATAACCAGGGCAAGAAATGGTATTTCTATTTGGGCTTGAAGTTACCTTAAGTTATCCACACCGTTTCCTCTCAGCTTCTGCACAGCCAGGTCACAGGGACCCTCACGCTGACCACGGAGCCCTGGAGAGGTGACTTATGCTTTTAAACAGTCTGTGTTTCCTTCCTTATTACAGAAAGCAATCAGGACAAAAGCAACACACAGCGTGGAAATGGATTCCTCCTCTCAGTATCAATGGGTTCTGAATTTCTTGGTGGTTTTTCCTTTCATCACATAAGGATGCCAGCACCAGATCCACTGGCTCGTACGCTAGATTATCGAGGTCACAACCGCGGCGATAACGTTAACCTCGCAAGCTTGAAGTAAAATGAGCTTCTAGAAATTTCTTACGGGGTTCAGGAAAGGAAGACAGAGTTCAAGACAGTCAATTAACCCTTCCTCGTTGTGATTTACAGATGCAAACGAGGTTAAAATTAACTGCGGTCTAAAATACAGCTAACTGGCCGCCACCTTTGAACCTGGCACCCCTCGCGGTCTATAAAGAACACACAAAGCACACCTCAGCCACTCATCACAGGGTTCCTGAGGGCTTTGTGTGTTGATGTGTGTGAAGACAACAGCCTATCTTGTTCCTCCCATATGATCCTTTTTCTCTTTTTTCCTTCCTTCCTTCCTTCCTTCCTTCCTTTCCTCTTTCTTTCTTTCTCTTTCTTTTCTTTCTTCTGTCTTTCTCTTCCTCTCTCCCTCCCTCCTTTCCTCCCTCCCTCCCTCCCTCTCTCTCTCTCTGAGTCTCTCACTGACCACCAAGTGGGCTATGCATGACTGCCACTGTGTCACCACCACACCTGGCTTTTTACATAGGTTTTGGGATCAAGCTCAGATGAAGTCTTCAACTCCAGCTTAGATCTTAGTCTTTGGTCCTTTCCTTCCCAACCCTCCGCCCCAGTGCTGGGAACTGGATCTAGGGCCTCACCCACGCTAGGCAAACATTCCTAATGAGCTATATGTCCAGCCTCTTCCATCATTTCTTGCTGCTTGCAGGACAGCTCCAGAATTCTCCCAAACAAAACGTTGAGTACTAAACTTTCCTTCCTAAATTTCCCTTTGGAGAGCCTGTTTCCTAAGTTCCTAACCATGGTTAATTTCTATCCAGTGGTCACAGCTAGACATGTCAATTATAAAGTCACTTCTGCTAGACAGAGGTGTCCCTGGAGGCAGGGACAGCTAAAGATCTTCTTTACCGACTTCCTAACCCTGTGTGTGACTGGACATCTATAGGCAAATGTCGTTGTTTGTTTGTTTTTTGAGACAGGGTTTCTCTATGTAACTAGCTCTTGTAGACCAGGCTGGCCTCGAACTCATAGAGATCCGCCTGCCTCTGCCTCCTGAGTGCTGAGATTAAAGGCGTGCTCCACCACCGGGCTTAGGCAAATGCCTTAGCAAATGTTTGCTGGATGAACTGTCAACTGACTGCGTATCCTTTTACTCCTTACTTTGCACATTCAGTTTGAGCTGAGTTTGGGCAACTCCAACAGCGCCCTCACACCGCTTGCCACAGCCAGAGGCCCCCTTAAACCCTGTGGAGCTTCTTGAAACACTCAAGCATCCGGTCTGTATTATTTTGGGGGAATTTCCAGTCTTCTTGTGCTGTTTCCCTCCTTCTTCAAAAACGTCTGTTTCTCAGATAATCCTTTGCACAGAGTTTCTAGGGATTCAGTTTAACTGCGATGCTCCTTGCTGTTTCTCTCTAATCTTTCTCAGATTCTCTATCTCATCCCTAAGAGTATGGGCCTGTGCCTATTTCACACCCCACCTTGGCGCTTTAGTCCCAAAGCAGTTGGTTTATTTAGTTTCTGGCTTCAACCTTGGCCTTCAGTGTGCTGGCTGCCTTCAGGAGCCTCTGCTGCAGTCCCGGCACTCACCCGACTCATACTGCTATCAACACGATCATTCCACGCGTGTCTAGAGTCTCTTCATATGTGAACATTTAAGCTGAATCCGTAGAACGTGCTTACTAGCCGTGTTCATGTTCCTAGGTTTCAGGGATGTCTTGTTTATGGTGTGACGGAGTAGCACAGGTATGTAGTAACCATTACCACATCTTAGGGGTGTGTCCTGTCAGCATAACTGGGGTGACAACATTTAACTACGCAGCCTGTAGATTAAATGTATGGCTGTTGGCCTTGTGCCAGAAAATGGTGGATTTGTGGCACCCCACCATTGCAGTTACGGCTAGTTTAAGAAGGTTAGGTCATCTGCCTCACTAGGCAGACCCAGTCCCGTCTTTTAATACAGGACCAAAGTACAAAATGAACTTCTCCCTTGTAAACACAAGCTTGGTCTTGGTGAAGGAAACTCCTTTTTCCCCATCTAAAACATTGCAGTATCAGGCATGTTCTTTGGAAAAATTAGATGGTTTCCATTTACGTCACCGTCAGCGTTAACTCTAAATGGGAACCGTCACTGGCCACTGGAATAAGGTGCTTAGCGGTCTCTGTGACAGCCTGGTCCCATCACACAAGCTGCCTTGTTCTTTCCCAGTCGAATCAATGAACGAGTTGGCTATGAACGTGGACACACACACACACACAAATACATACATACATACATACACACGCACACGCGCACACACACACACAAATACATACATACACACGCACACGCACACACACACACGCACACACACACACACACACACACACACGGTGGAGCGATACAGAAAATACGGTCATGCACTGACAGCAGAAAGAATGGCTGGAGGAACAAGGATGGCCTTGTCAGCATTGACTGCTGATGGAACACCACTCTGTCCGAGTCAGGACCAGAGAACGGGAAAGCACACCTGTTAAATAAAACGGTGAGACCTATGCCTGAGGACATAGGTCTTCACAAAGGAAGCCCCGTCTGGGAAGGGCAAGAGCAGGTCCAGGGCTGGGCCGCAGGTGACAGCTGACGACAGCAGTCAGCTTCAAAAAGTCACTGACGGCTACGCGGAGCCGGTTACTGGCAGGGTCCCACCCACAGACAACTACTTACTCATCTCAAGTGCTCACACCTAAGTGACCTGCCGACACAGGGTGCCAAAGACTGTTAGAATGGCCTAGCATGTGCGTGGGTGCTAAACACGGCACTCTCAACCGAAATGGAGGAGGTGCAAACTTTTAATACAAAGATGACTCATAAGGTTTCAGAAGGTGTGAATACGAAGCACCATCTAATTTGTAATGTCACGGGCTCTCACCCACCGCAAGCCTCGTGCGCTGATCAGAAAATTGTTTGGACTACCAGGAAACGTCAAAAGGTGGCCCTCTGAGGTTGATGGAGAAGGCCGCTGTTACAGGATTCCCATCCTGAGGTGGCGTGGTTACGTACATACTCCCTGCACGTGTTGTGTCAGTGGCCTGGCGGCGACACCTGCTAAGAATGTTTCTTTGGGGTTGTGAGGAAGAAGGGCTGATTCTCTGGAGAATGCACGAGACACTTGACGATTATGAAGATTAGTAAACAGGGTGCTAAGAACACAGCTCGGTGACAGCGCTGGACGCAGGGGGCGCTGCGTTCAACTCTAGGACCATAAAAATGGACTAAGGTTCCGGAACCTCAAATTGCACCCATGCTCCTTTCTATCGATGTAAGATCGTTTTGCGATGCTGTGTGGAATGAATAGTTCAAAGCCACCCTACAGAAAGTTTAGCAAAAGGCAAGCGAACTGACTGAGTGTGGTCACCAAGGGCCAGTCACGCACCATCAGGGGACATGTTCCCACCCAGGTGTCTTAGTCGGTGGCCATCAGCGTGCACGCTATACAGAGCAGGGCTGCCGACGTGGCTTGCTGCAAAGGTGCCACGCGAGCCTAGCCACCTGTGTCCAATCCCGTGCCAAGAGGAGAGCCATCTCCACCAAGCTGCCCTCTGCCCCCGCACACGTGTGCCATGCCCATGTGCCGTTCACATATCATGCACACACAATGGGCACGTTTTCCAAAAGAATTCCTGCTCGTTTTGTACACTCCAACATACACACTTTTTATTTACCGATGCATGGTTTTCCTTTTGAGACAGTCTTCCTGTGAGGCCGAACTCAAACTCACAGTGATCTTCACCTCACCCTTCAAGGATTGCCTGAAGACTGGCCTTGTACTGGCCCAATCAAACATTTTTAAAGGACAAAAGGAAAAATAATAGTAGTTAGCATTTCACATGAATGCTGAGAGAAATCCTAAGATTAATGTTATGTGATATATTTCAAATGTTTCCTTTTGAAGGTGGTACTGAATTGCTACAAACATCTTAGACAGACTCTTTGGCTGAAGATGAACTGGCAGAAAACTGGCCTCCCATTCTTCTATGGGGAGGCCTGGATGTAAGTGGAGTTGTCGGAAGAACAGTTGTGGAAATTGTGACCGGAGATTCGGACTTCCAGGAGACCAGAGTTCAAAAGGACACTTGTAATGCCTAAGAATCATGTGGCCTAGCAGAAGGGAAAATAGGAAGGGAGGGAAGGAGAGAGGGAGGGAGGGAAGGAGGGAGGGAGGGAGGGAGAGGAGGGGGGGAGGGAGGGAGGGAAGGAGGGAGGGAGGGAGGGAGAGAGAGAAGGACGGAGGGAGAGAGGGAGGGAAGAAAAGAAGAAAGGAGGGAGGGAAGGAAGGAAAGAGTTCTAACAACTAAATTTATAATGAAACCAGCTCTAATTTATGATTCTTGTAAAAACCATGGTAAAACTTGCTAAACAGACAGAACACATGTAAACCACATGTAAAACTTAAAGACATTGAGAACTCAAACCTCTTGTTCCTATTTTCTGATAACAGTGATTGTTTTTCTCCATTTCCATAATCCGTAGAACCAGAATCCACGGCAGTCTGGAAGACTGAACCATCGCACGTTCAGAAATAAAAACGCGACCACAGCGCTAGCTTTCGATCATTTAGGTGTCGCAAGAGTTTGTCTGGAAGGGTCGCTACAGAGTCAGCTACCGTCAAGGTTTCTGAGATCAATCTGGGTTTTCAACAGCAATGTCAGGATGCCTGGTTAACTTGAAGCCCGCTGGAGACTCATTCCTGAGGATGCCCACACGTAACAAGTAGACAGGCTTGAATTTCCCTGAAACGACGCTCGCGCACAGCTCGACCGGAAGTGGGGTTTAGTGATTTTAAATATTAAATATTGCTATCGGCATATTACCAAATCGGAATCTCTGAATGTGGCTGCCAACGGCGACGGACTGAGAAGCCAATGATAATGGCACGGGGACCTATCTCTTCTGCATGTATTGGCTTTTTTTTTGAGAACCTAGTCTATATGGATGCACACCTTCTTAGGACGGGATGGAGGGGGAAGGGCCTTGGGCTTCTCACAGGGCAGGGTACCCTGCCCCCTCTTTAGGAAGTGGGGGGGGAGGTGGGGGAGTGGAGGAGCGGGAGGGCCGGGGACAAGGGGAATAATTGTAAATCTCTCTTTTAACAATAAAAAAATAATTAAAAAAATATTGCTATCATATTTCCTCGCATTCTGAATCTTCAAAAAAAATCAAGCACATATCACTGCAGTCAGGAGCCCCTACCTGTCTCTTAGTTTTCTTTGGAAGATTCAGAGCCATATCAAACTCACAAACAAAATGGTGCCGGACCAATAATACTTAGCCATCCCCAGTGCGAGATGTGTGAGCCACACTAGGAAGGGCCTCCCAAGGTAACCACGACCTCTCTGGTCTACAGAGTGAACTCAAGGCCTGCTCAGGCAAGTTAACAGTCCTGTCTCAGAAGAAAAATGTAGAACGAGCGCTAGGCCCATCACTCAGCAGTAGAACCCTGGTCCATGTGTGAGGCCTCGGTGTCACCTTGTGTCCTGACAGGCTGTTAGCGAGGCGAGCGGGCAGCGTCACGGCTGTTCAAAGGCGCTAAGCGTCGATCCGGGAGGCAGAGAAGACTTTATTGCCACAGGAAGCAAAGTGCACTCATCGCTTCTCATCAACAGTTGTAAGAATCACAAAAATTTCAGAATTCACACAATAAAGAATAATACAGATTTGGGGAGAAATGGTCCCTGGGGTGATATTGACTGTAATAACTGAGGTAACCAATTGACCATGTTCAGTGAAAATACCTTAAACCAAATGAAAAAAAAATCACTAGTTGTAACATCTAATTTATATACACCATTCAAATAAAAATATATATTATCTGCTTTAATGTATAGCAAGTTTAATACATTAGTGTTTATAAAATAAAAACTGTATTCTACTGAATTTTTTATTTTTGTGCTTCTTTATCTCTAAGCTTGGAAGTCAGAAAAAGTACGTTACTCAAGGAAACCTACTTCTACAGTCAAAGATGCAGGGTCTAGGCCTCGGAGAGACAGACCAATCCAGCTGGAAGACGACTGCCATCCCCTAAAACTTGCTCGTTAAAATCTACAATCCTGAAATGTAAGACACATTTAAAAAAAAAAAAAAGAGGACCCCATACATTTCTCAAAATAGTTACAGAATACAGGAAGTGGTTCATGAAAGTACTGAGATACCGACCAGTGCTGTGGCTAATATTAAAAACTGACCATTCTATTCATCTGCAGCATCATGGTAGCACGGAGGCCAAGGTCCATTAAGCGACTTCTGCAGTGGGCAAAATGCCCCGGTCCCGCGGGAACGCGCAGGAAGGGAGAGAAGCCATTTGAAGGCCTAAAAGTTGCTTCCTGGCGTCTCTACTGTGACACTCTTTTATGAACCACAATGGAAAGTGGGTAACAGTGGTGAGAGACTGGGGCGCAGACATCTCACGGGACACGTGGTCAGCAGAGTTCCATAGAGCGGGGTGGGAACTGGTATTTATCGCAGCCGTGATCTATTACAGAACTGAAAACAAGACACACGCCATGCCAATTCACCCAGGTCGCCATCTTTATCACACTGAGGGTTCACTTACTGTGCCTTAATTTACCCAACGTAGTCGGAAATCCCAACGTTTACGCCAAGGCTCTCACACCTTAGCTCATTTATTTCAAGTCGTCAGTCCCTACTTTCTCACATCTGGAGCGGCTGTCATGAACCAGCTACACAGTTCCCATGAACCAACATCAATCTTAATCAAGTACACAGCCCTTTCCTTGATGTAAACTGAGAGAATTTGCCCTCCGTCCTTTCCCAGTCACTGACACCGTGCCCGTCATGACGTGGCTTGGGCTTTCTTTGTACGACCGCGCGAGTCCTAAATGTGGATGGTGACATTTACCGTAAATACGTTTAGACAGAATTTCAAGTAAAAAGAATGGGGTGTCCACATCTATTAGACCGGAAGGTGGCAACACCTAGATTTGCATCTATAAATTACAGAGACACGTTGTACATTCTTAAATAGCGGACGCTTACAACATTGGGCTTTTCCGTACGGACAACTTCGGGCAGGTAATGGACGGTCAGTGTTTGTTACAGCGCGACGCTCTCTTGACGTCCTCCTCTGTGGTTGCTGCTCTGTCCTGGTCTCCACGGACTGTGTGAGCTCCCATGCTTTGGCTGTGATCTGTTTGAGGTGAGTGAGGCAACACTGGTTATTAAGGCGTATTCTGTGATGGAGCATTATCCTTGAATCCGGTGCCATCTGCAGAGAACACTGGGAGAATCTCAGCTATCTTGGGTCTTCAGGCTCCGTCTTAATAGTCTTCTTTTCCAGGGGGAAGGCAGAGTGAGGGTAGTCTTTTAAGATGCCAAGGCTCTCTGCATCAAACAGAACCAGAAAGAGTCAAGTTTACTAAAGCCCCGCATCTCACAGCAAATGGTACTGACTAATAATAACTGTAAAAGTCTACATGGAATTTTATTTACAGACTCATGGTTAAAAGCATGGGTTTTGGCTGAACACGGCAGTGATGCATTCCCAGGACTTAGGAGGCTAAGGCAGCATCATGATCTGAGCATCATGGTAGCATGATGCACCATTTTGTTTGTGAGTTTGATATGGCTCTGAATCTTCCAAAGAAAACTATCTGCAGCTGACCTGAAGCTTTAAGCTCCAGGTCAGCTTGTGCTACGTGGAGAGCAGCCAGCCAGCCAGGACCACAAAACAAGACCCTGTCTTATGGAAAAACAAAGCCCCGTTCCCTTTAAACCCCAACGACATCAACTGCCAGCTACGAATCAGCGAGTTTCCAGACGGACCTTCATGTCCCTTACCTAGCAAACAAGCAGTGTCTTACACGGAGCAGGAGGGGTCACCAGGAAATGTAAGTGAATAAAGAGGACCCTTCTAACACGCTCACTGCACCGTGGTCACTACAGAGAAGCAGACAGGTCCTATACAAACGTCAAGAGCTAAAATATTGACTATAAAGCTGTGATAGAGACACAGCTTCAATTTTAAAGACGAAACTACATCTAGAAGTCCAATGGCATTCTCAACTGGGTAATCGAGTGGGAATTAAGAACGAAAAGTTTACTTTCCTAAGCAAAGATTCCACGGAGTTTTATTTATAGATATGTTAACCAGGTAGGCCACTAAACGTGTAATGTAATCTTTACATAATGTACTAATACTTGGAGACATACAAACACACACACACACATACAGGAACCATGTGGACTAATAGACACATACATAAAGCACACACACATATACATTACATACGTGCAAACATGTGGACTAATACATACGTGCAAAAAGCATGTGCATGCATGCACACACATACACACATACACACACATGCACACACACATGCACACATACATACACACACACGCGCACACACACATACACACACACGCGCACACACACACACACATCCCTTGAGAGGCATACGGAAGGGGAACCAACACACGTATCCCTTGTGAACACATAGATAACTGTCTACAAGCCTCTCTACACAGAAACACTTGCTTTGGGGGGGGTAGGAAGAACAGCCACAGTCCTTTGATTTTTTTTTTTTACCACCCAGACGGCTCACACGCTCTCGGTTATTACGGCTTACAATGATCCTGTGGAGTACCCACTTTACAGGCAAATTCATGAGAAGCAGGGAGAACAAACTCTGGGTCACACGGAATATGTGTCATTTCTACTCATTCTCCTTAAGGAAAAGATTCTTTGCGAGACTGACACATGGTACATATGAACCACACTCCAGGACAGGTCCCATGTTCAGGAGTCACTGGTCAACATGAATCAGACTCCATGGGTTTTTTTGTTGTTGTTGTTCTGTGAGTGCATAGGAGTGAGAGTGGGAGTAGGTTTTCTTTTCAATATAAAAATCATGAATTTGGGTGAGGAATGAGGTGGGGACAAAATGGAAGAAATGTTGTGGGAGGGGAAGGTATGGTCAATATAGTTCATGAAATTCTCAAAATTTAAAAAAATTAGGACTAAGATTAAATCTTAAAAAAAGCAACAACTCTTTTTTAGGTCTTGCTTTGTTCTGTTCTATGTACAATCCCAGCTTCACTAAATCTTCATGGAACAGAGACACTAATGTGTCGACGTGGTGAGACACGTATGATCAATGCAATGTCTTTTACGGAGGGTCTTCGAAGCAATATGACTTTGTAGAGAACATGTTGGTTTGTTAAGGACTTGAAAGGGGCCTTGGTTTTTCATAGCGATGAGAAGAGGAGACCAATTTGCTATCATTTTGGGAGGGTTCACTTGTCATCTTTGACAGTCAGGGTGAAGCCGAGGACTGATGGTCATAAGGTACAGGCGTCAGGCTTTTCCGCATCCGCCCCCAGGCACATAGAAAGACGCAGACTCTCGACAGCCTTCCTAGACAATCCTTAATCCACTGTCAGCTCTAAAGCCGTGTCCCTACCTACTTAACTGTCCAATCGGGTCTCAGCTTCCCCGTCCCTAAAATCAGTGACTGCGCTCAACTGATCCCTAATGTTACTTTTATTCAAAGACTAAATAACACCAGACTCTCCTACATGGTGCTGACATTGACTAATAGATGCTATGAGATTCATTTTATTTGTGTAAATACCTGAAACCTCCGCCCTAACATGCTTCTGCACGAAAAGTCAGGTTCTGGTAACAAGGCTTTCTTGGCCCGAGAATGGATGCGGAGCCCACCTGTGTTACGTCACAGAACTGTCAGCCAAGAGAGCTAGTCCAACTCATCGGAACCATTGCCACTCAGCTTAGACTGCCAACAAGTTGCCATCCATACGAAGGCTGGCCCAATAGTCTCAACTCTAGGGCTCTTCCCTGTCATCCCCTTATAGACACCGTAATTCTCAAAGAGGCTGGCTAATATTCTGGCGATCTGTAACCTCCACGGGGGACTGATGTGTGGCACTGTTCAGCGGGGACAGGGCAGGGAGAGCAGAGCTAAGGGAAGGCTATCTCGGCTTTCTCTGGCGGCAGACTGCATCCTCACCTGACGGCGACTTCCCCTCGCTGGCGTAAAGTCTGCTCAGCTCCCCATCGACCACAAAATGATGGGGCTGTCGGTTCTGTGCGTTAGGCATTCGGAGATTCAAAGGTCTTTCCCCTAACAGAAGGAAGAAAGGAAAGGAAAACGATAAAGGCTCACAAGTTGCCGGAGCAGACCTTATGAAGAAAGGAACGGGCCACAGGACACTGAAGCACTTACGCTAACTGGGAAGAGACATCTGAAACACCCACTTCCGAGGAAAATGGCAAGACCTGAATGCTAGCTAGCACCCGAAGGGTACAACTGTTGGGGTATGTAGAGCTAGGATGAATCTAACAGGAGAGGGACATTTCCAGATACTATCTAGCAATGCACGACCACAGCCCCCTTGTAAGCCATTTTCCTGAATGCTGGAACCACGTGCTCAGCGTGCTGTCACGGAACCACACAGGTAAGAGGAGAGCCAGAGACGGCTTCGGGCCGACTATAGCTTTGCATTGTTTTAAAGCATGATCCATGAAAAAATAATTAGCGAAATGCCTTATAAATTATTACGTTATCCATCACAGAAAATTAATATCCCGCTGTAAGCTACTCTAGTGTCATAAATTAAGCTCCATCAAATCTTTCTTAATTGTGTTTAACTGTTAGTTCTTAGCTACTGAGAAGGGTCAGAGAAGATAAAGACCTCAACTAACACATTTTTTGTCATGTTTTAGAAAGAAAATCTTTCTTTTAATCCTGTGTCATGATCTAGGGCAATATTTCATCCCATCACTAGAGAATGCTTGCCAACTTGTTATTCTCATTTGGATGGGGAAAAAAATCCTTGTCAAGACACATCATACAAAGGATTAATATCTAGGACGTATAAAGGAGTGCAGAAATTAGTCACCAAAACCTCTAACCTTCCAATTAGTAACTGTATTAATGAAATGATTAGATAACTCTGGAAAAAAAACATTTGCTCCCCAAATGTTTGAAAACCTGCCCAACATTCTCGGCTATCATGTGAGAACATACTAAAATTAAAATTGCTTTTGAGAGTCTCCTCACCCCAGTTAGAACGGCTAACATTGACAAAACAAAAGCCAACCAATGCCAGAGGGGATGCAGGGCAAGGAGATCCCTGGGACTTCTGCCTGGCGAGAGCCTACACTGGTACTGCCACACCAGTGGAAACCAGCGTGGAGGGGGCTCAAAAACCAACAGGACCGCCACAGAATCCAGCTATACCCCTCCTGTGTATACGCCTGCAGGATGCCAGAAATTCTGCCACAGAGATGTGCACACGCTAGATTGTTGCTGCACGGCTCATAACAGCTAAGACATCAGCCGGGCCCAGATGTCCACCAGGGGATTCACGATAAGGACCACGAGGCACAGATGCACATGGGAGCTGTGTTCATCCGGAAAGAAGAGGAAAACCCTAACCCTTGCAGGAACACAGACGGAACGGGAGTCATTATATAGTATGCTAAGTGAAAGAAGCCACATTCAGAAAGACAAACACCACACGTTCTTTTGTACATTGAACCAAGATGGATGGATGTGTGTGTGCGCATGTGTGTGTGTACGTGCATGTGTGTGCGTGTTTGCGCGCGTGTGTGCATGTGCATACATGTCTGTGCGTGTGTGCGTGTCTGTACGTGTGCGTGTCTGTGCGTGTGTGCGTGTCTGTGCGTGTGCATGTATGTATGCACGCGTGTGTGAGATGAAACTAGAAAGGGGACAATGAGCTGGGAAGAAGGGATTTTAGGGGAGGGGGAGCGGAGAAGAGGGTAATTCGATACACATGACATGAAAGGGGCCAAGAGGGAGGAAAGGGGCGGGGAGTAGGGTAAATAAGAACAACATCTTCCCGAAATGGGCATCAAAACCTGTTACTCCGTATGAACCTAAACCAGTTTTTAAAAGATGGGCTCTTACATGGAAAGAGGAGTTACCAGCAGTGAGGACCACCTGCTGGAAAGTGAACATTACATAGAACGATACTATCCGGTGATATCTGAACTGCAGGACCCGTTTACCGGTTGACACGGCACGTCTCTCTACTCGAAGCTAAGCTGCACACGAACAGCGTGTCTTTTGAGTTGCTATGCCTTCTGGGCTTAGAGGCAGACAGAAAACCACTTCAAAAAACCCTCTGAACGAGTGGGTAACAATGACTTGGGATTTTCTTCATGCTGGAGACATGAGAAAAGCAAAAGAATTTTCACGGTGAAAACACTCACGACCCACCGAGCTCTCTGACACGGACCTGTGTTCTGTGTGTTTTAGATGTAACCAAGTTCTCTTAGGAAATAAATCCTGCATGTTTTGGACAAACTGGTTTTTGAAATTTAAAGAAAGGTGTTTTGGTCTTTTTTGAAAAGGCGAGGGTGTACCTCAGTGGAAGGCCCTAGATTCAAAAGGGAACAGAGTCCATCTGAGAATGGTCTTTGATGGGAACTGTTTCTTTGAGAAGTGGCCTTATATGCTCACATCTGCATCCTGACCAAGCCTCTCCAAGACACATGTGCAAACTATAGTACAGGAAAAATAAAACGTAAGGACTCAGAAACGAAGACGTACCAGGGTGAATACTTTCCTTTGAAAAGGAACTAGTTAAAATAGATTTTCACAGAGATGAAGTAATCCCTTCACAATATTGATTTAGCTCCAATGCATTCTCCCCCCTTCTGTCCGAAAGGCGCGTGGCGCTGGCTCTGGAGGCCAGGTCACTGCGGAGGCCCACCTTGTCCGTCGGAGCCATCAGAGGGCAGACCGTCTGGGCTGTGCTCTCCGGAGCTCTCCCTGTAGAGCCCTGCCGCCAATCTCCTCTCCTGCTGCAGCCTCTCATAGCCGGCCTGGGCACACAGGAGTTCCATCTGCTTGGCCATCCCCTTTTCAGCCTGCTAGAAAGTAAAGCCGAAACCAATAACTGCAGCGTTCTAGAGTTCTTAACAGCTTAAAGATGCCGATTTGAGACGCCGGCAAATGTATTTAGTATTTATTAAAACGAGCTCACACTCTCTACGGTATGCTTGTCTCCCTAAACAGGAATAAATGTCTGTGTCCTGTGAGATATTGAGTTTCAAAAGGTTTCTTTTTCAGTCCCATAAAGAGAGTCCCACGTAAGCTCAGAGACAATATAACCCTTCACTTGGTTTCCCAAGGTCCTGGGTCTTTTAAAGGATTTCCCTTCCTTCAAAAAAAAAAAAAACAAAAAAAACAAAAAACAAAAAAACCCACAAAACCCAAGAGCACCAGCAACATCTGCTGTCACCTACTTTGAACACAGGGTGAAATCTTGGCATTTTATTTTAGGATTTGGTGCTACCCAGACTCTGCTATGATGACAGCCTGCTTGGAGGAGAGAAGGTGTAAAAGGCCCGTCTGGAAGAACAAGACAGACACACCTCCCACCAAAATTAAACAATGCAAATTATGCAGGGAGGCCTCCTTGCCAGCAGGGCTCTCTGCCTCTACCCAGCCAGAAGCAGCATCGCCCCAGCCAGCACAAATGGACATGTTTAAACCACAAGGCTGGCGTGGGACACAGAGAGACACATCCGCAGGAGTTTCAAAGCCCCTTTCTCAGGCACTGTTCTAAATGACTTGCGTGTGATATTCAAAGTAGTGGATCTATGACATTTGCCAAGGAAGCAATAGGCAAAATGCAGAAGTGATTCATTACCATGTTACATAAAAGTACTATAAGAATTCTGCTATATAAAAGTGGTTACCAAAGCCATGATTCACAATTTTAAAAATCAATAGATGGAGCACATACTGAATTAAGTAACTAGGAAGAATGCCCATACTTTTCTAAATGTGCACAAACCAAACCAAAGGTAACAATAACTTCATTTCACTTGGCATGTCAGCCGACGGATGTCTGACATTTCGGCAGGCAGCTCCGTGCGGGAAGCGGCAGGGATCCCTGTCTTCCCAGGACAGGTTTGGCAACACCACACAGATGCAAACATCCCTGGCGGTCTACAAGTGGCACTCACACACGGACTTTGGAAATGCCCGTTTCTGAGTATATACACAGTTAAAAATTTACTAGAATTTGGGAGTAGGGGGAGGGTTCGTGCAGCACAGCACCAGCTGAACAAGAAGCCACATTCAAAACCCGGGCACCTCGCCGAGCACCTCGCCGAGCACCGCAGATGTACTGCCATCCCAGCACTGGAGAGGCAGAGACAAGTGGATCCCTGGGGCTTAGCAGCAGTAAACAAGATCCCATCTTGAAAAACCAAGGTGGGTGGCTCCTGAGGAACGACACTCCCGGCTTTCCTCTGGCCTCTACAGACAGGTGCGCACACAAACATGCACCCCTCACGTATGTACAGAAATTAGTAAGATTATCCAAAGCTACCCCACTAATTTAGCAATTCTTCAGTAAGGCTTTAAATGAGGTAAGAGTCACAATGTTGACAATATGTTATTGCGATCTCGTGTTATTTCACCTCAGAATTGTGCTGTACAGTCATGGTGAAAACGGCTGCTTCCCCCCTGTACTAGGAGAATGTCTCATTTCCTGTAAGTAAGGACTGTCTTACCAGACTTTGTTCATGAACCAAATGAAACCAAGCTGTTTCCGCCACCTCACAGAGATGGCTGCGGAGAAGACATTTTAACGATAACCAGAAACAAACGCAACCCTCTAAAACCTCGACGTGAAGCCGGCTGAAGCCGTCCCCTCCCTCCCAGTCTACAGCCATCTCCCCAAGGCGTCCACTGTGGGGTTACCTGAGAACTGAGCGCCGCGAGCTCCTCGCTCTTGGCTCTGGCCTGCTGGAAGAGCGTCTGTACAGACTCCTGGAAATCTGGAAATCCGTCCTGTGGGGCAGATCACAGGGCCTGGGTGTTTAGACTTTGTTAGCGCGCGCGCACACACACACACACACACACACACACACACACAAAAAAAATAACAGTGCAGTAGTAAATGATCTCCTGGGGCTGTAGAGCGCGTGGGTCATCAGCTACCGCGCCTCGTTCTCTATAGTCGCCCATGAGTGAACAAGATGGGAAATGCCATCCTCACGGCCACCAGCACTGCCAAGTGGACTCTGGTTTGATGAAGCGCTGGGAACTACTTCCATGAAAATNCACACACACACACACACACACACACACACACAAAATAACAGTGCAGTAGTAAATGATCTCCTGGGGCTGTAGAGCGCATGGGTCATCGGCTACCACGCCTCGTTCTCTATAGTCGCCCACGAGTGAACAAGATGGGAAATGCCATCCTCACGGCCACCAGCACTGCCAAGTGGACTCTGGTTTGATGAAGCGCTGGGAACTACTTCCATGAAAATAGCACTTTCCTACGGTTTCAGCGACCTGGTAGGAAAACCATCATGAGGAAGAGCCCTCCACCGGGACATCCTCTGCCGCCGTTTGCGGTGGTTCCAAACCTTAAACACGGTTCCTCGCGTGATAGCGACCCCCAACCATAAAACTGTCATGGCTACTTCATAGCTGTAATTTTACGACTGCTGTGAATCATAATGTAAACATCTGTTTTCTTATGGTCTTTGGAGACCCCTGTGAGAGGCTGTTTGAACTCCCAGAAGGGCTGTTACCCACAGGCTGAGAACCCCTGGTTAAAGCCCTTCATGGTCCACCTGACCTAACCAGTATGGCTTTCCTTGCTGGCACTGGGTACCGCTGGGCTTAAAATATCCTTTTACATCCAAAAAAAATTAATTTTATACATTACAGTTGCACAAGCTTCTGTGTTTCCATGACTTCTACGGCACTGAAGTTCAAAAGGTCATTTTAGAAAGTCAGTAACTAGCAAACTCCCAGTTGTTCAAAAATTTTTTCCCCAGTTGTTTATTTGCAATCCATCTAGACCTTAGTTATGTATCAGGTGATCAAGACCTAAAGTAAAAGAAAAAATTGAAATTGCCAATTTAAATTTCCCAGGACTGTCCAGTGGTTCCCTTTATCACAAGGGGCCACGGAACTGCAAAGAACTGCAGAACCTGCCCTCCCGCTTCAGTCTCCTTGTGGGGAAGGAGAACCTATTGGAGCTGCTGAGATGACCAGATGGGAAGAGACAATGAGATCGTGCCTTTTGCACGGTATTTTCGGAGGGCATTCTATGCCTGGGCAACCCTTTAGCTACAGTGGGTCATGCCGTGTATGGCTGGGTGAACCATTTCTATCAAGTTTCTTTTAGCTGCCTGCCTGCTGTTCTACATGAATACAAAAGCTACGGGCAACCACGAGGACTTTAGTAACGTTAAGGAAGGCCAAGGAGGCTCTCCTTACAGAAACCAAGGCAGCTTCCCCTTGGTTGAATAAGCTATATACTTTTAACACAGGGTTAACCATTAAAAACCATTTTTTTCCCAATAACAAAGTAGAAAAAGATGCTGCAATGTAATAAAATACTTTACTTTGAGATATAACATACTGGCTCAAAACATTTTTCCATTATGGTTTTTCTATGCCATTCTTTCAAATATTTAATCTACCAAATTAATTCCCTAAGTAACAACGATCTGTTTTTAATTTTTAAAATGATTTTATTATTTTGAGACGTCTCATCCTAGCGCCCAGACTGGCTCAGAGCTCACCATGTAGCTCAGGGGGCGGACCTTAAACTTAAAAACCTTTCTGCCTGGGCTCCTGAGGGCGGGGACTAAGGGCACCACAACCACAAGGAACGAATTATCTGTTTTGCGTTAGACATGAAGTAACGTGATTGGTGGTAAAATGTGAGTAACTCTGCCCCTGCGAGACAGCTTTGCAGGCCTTCCCATCCAATGGCACTTCTTGAGTTCTGCAGACGCGGCCTCCCTAGCATCCACTCTGACGAGCAGGAAGGTACAGACTATCTTTACATAAGCACACGCACACAGATAGTTTTCTCAGTTACTCCATTTCTCTCTCTCTCTCTCT
>JAQHUG010000153.1:2417482-2430265 GCA_028555095.1 Dicrostonyx torquatus | reverse complement strand
ATAGCCCTTGGGAAGAGAGCCTGTGCTGTGCCTTGTACTGTGGGATAGCCCCTGGGAAGAGGACCTGTGCTGTGCCTTGTACTGTGGGATAGCCCCTGGGAAGAGAGCCTGTTGCTTCTAATTATTAAAATAGTTTTGGTAACTAGTACATTTTCAAAATCAAGGGGCTCAGCAGTTAAGAGCATTGGCTGCTCTTACAAAGAACACGGATGCAGTACGGGTTATAAAAACCCGGAGACAGATATTAGGGTGCAACCTGAAGATAAGAAAAGCAAAGCCGCCAACCACAAGAGAGACCTTTTACCTCTACCACATCTTCAGATCGAGGAATCCTCAGACTCCACACTCACGGAGTTCCTATCTCTTCCCCTTTACATTCCTCTCTCCACCCCATCATATCGCTGCTAGCTCCACCCCCCTAGGCTGGGATTAAAGGCGTGTGATTCCAACTGCTGGGATCACCTTTGTGTGAGCTCTTCAGACAGATTCAATCTTGTGTAACCCAGGGTGGCCTCGAACTCACGGAGATCCAAAGATCCGTCTGCCTCTGTCTCCCCAGTCCTGGGATTAAAGGTGTGTGCCACCACTCCCTGGCCTGTAAGGGTGACCAGTGTGGCTGCTTGGCTCTCTGATCTTCAGGCAGGCTTTATTTATTAAAATACAAATAATAGACCACTACAGAACAGAGGTTTGAGCCCAGCATCCACGCTGTAGCTCACAACCGCCTGCAACTCCAGTTCCAGGGGAGTCAACACCCTCCCCCAGGGGTGCAAGGCAAAACACCAGTGCCCATACAATAAAATCAGATTCTAAAAATCTCTTCTGATCAACTCTGAAATCGTCTTTAATGAATACCATATGGAAGGCAGCGACTGGTAGTTGACTGGAAATTGCACTGAGAGCTGATTTCTCACTTTAGAAAGATTTCTTTAGAAAGCCTCAGCGACTCAAAACAAAAGGAAGCATAGCGGATCTTGAGGGAGAGAAGGTGACGCGAGGGCTGATGGTCCCTAAAATCCAAGGCCAGTGCAATCTATTAGCCTCCATTACTGCCTCAGAACAGCTCCATGGCTTAACGAGTTTTCCACTCTATGTGGCGGTGATCCTGCAAAGAACTGAGCCGTGTGTTCAGCATCCGTATGACCGGAAATGGAATTCAAATTTCCCCTATTTTGCAATATGAAATTTAAAACCTTGAAAGTGCATTGACGATTAAATAGGTTTTTTTTATATATAATTTTTTTTTCAAGACAGGGTTTCTCTGTAGCTTTGGAGCCTGTCCTGGAACTAGCTTGTAGACCAGGCTGGCCTTGAACTCACAGAAATCCACCTGCCTCTGCCTCCCGAGTGCTGGGATTAAAGGCGTGCGCCACCACCGCCTGGCTAAATAGATTTTTTTTTTGAAAACTTGACTCTCTTAAAGGATATGGAGGATCTAAAAAGCAAAATTAAGAGATTTATTCTCTTTCATAAATTAAAGGTAAATACAGCAATGATGAATTTAAGAGTCACGAATTAAGAAATAGCTTCTTTTCTAAACAAAACCAAACAAATCGGTATGCATTGTATTTTATTAAAGGTGCTATAGAATTTTAAGGGGTAGAGGGTTATAAAGTTCCCCTACTTCAGCCTCCTTTGAATGTTTAAAATGTAGTTAAATACCTTGCAGAATGCAAATGTTCAAGTAATTTTGGCTTTCATCAGTTTCTTTGTAAATCGGTAGGGTTGAGCTCTCGACACAATGCCAGGCGGAATGCAAGCAAACGGAGTGGTTAGGCTCTTAGGACTACAAAGGCTTGTGACCGGCATGGAAAGTTATTCTGTTAACTGAACACTGTATCTTAGAAGCCAGCTAATCCCCCTTGCTAAGGAATTAAATGAACAGCATACACCACTAATCTACAGGGCGGAACACACGATCCTAGGTAGTAGTGACGGCCAATGTGTCACTCAACAAATCCAGTCTTTCCCTTGCCCTTCAGCCTTAGGCCTCTTGTGCCCCACTGCTCCAGGTTGCCCCTCTGAGCTAGAGTTGCTGAGATTAGCATCCTCTGCCCATTTTCCCAGATGGGTCTCTGGGCCGGCTCCATCAGTAGGTTGACACTCCCAGGAGTCTACACAGCTCCCAGTTAGGTGCTCCGTGTACGGGCAGAGAGAAATTCTGTTTCTCTCCTTGACAAAAAGTGTGTGACTCAGCAGTCAAAATAAAGCCCCTTTTCTGCTTCATAAAAGGAACAAAGAAATAAGGGGAGAGGGGAGAAATGAAGAGAGGCTTTTAAGAAGCAAGCGAGCAAGAGTTGGGGGGAGGTGGGGAGGGGCAGGGATAGACAAAGTACCTGTGTGCTTAGAAGAAGCTGCCTGAATGGGGCATGGCTGTCATGGAAGAGGGGAAAAAAACAAAGAAAAGGTACCAAGTACAGCGCTCCTGTGACCAAGACTGCAGGAAAGATTCAATCCTGCTAACACCAGTTCCCTCTGAGAGAGCAGCAGGAAGGTGCTCCTGGCCTGGGCAGACATTGGGTGGAGCCAAGGCAGCAAATAACCCAGGGTGACTAGGTTAACTGGAGACCGCGCAGAGAGAGGGGTCTCTGTTTTCACTAGATTGCATCAGCCATATGCATGTAAGGAGCAAGCAAGAGACCTGAGAGGCAGCTCAGTCGCTAAGGTCCCTGCTGTGAAAGCAGGAAGCCTGAGTTCAGAGCCCGGGCAACACTCACATGCACCCCTGGAAAGGCCAGCCAGCCTAGTGAGCATATGAGCTCCCCGCTCAAGGAGAGACCTCATCTCCAAGACTAAGACAGAGAATGATGCTGACCTCTGACCTGTGCACTCAGAGAGGTGCACACCCACCCGTGAATACACACGCAGTAAAGGGGTTCAAGCCCTAGTCAGATGCACTGAGTCCTTTGCTCACACTAGCTTGGGTAGCGTCTGTGTTGCCTGAACATCCAAGCAGCTACCAAAACACCAAGTGACTGTTCACGCCGGTGGATCAGGTTAGCTGCCGCAACAAATTGGGAGGTGACATATTCTACATTGACCTGAGCGACTTAGAAAAGGGCCACCGAGGGTGACTCTAGTTACATAGCAATGCGGTTACAGTCTTAGAGTTTGTACTGACCCCAAAGTTACCTAATAATGATATATGTCAATAATATGTGAGAGTCAGTGTATGTGTGTATATTTATGTGGGATGTTGTGTATGTGTGTGTGTGTGGCGTATGTGTGTGTGTGTGTGTGTGTGTGTGTGTGTGGTGTGTGTGTATGTGTGTGGTCTATGTATGTGGTGTATGTGTGTGGTGTGTGTGTGTGGTGTGTGTGGTCTTTGTGTGTATGTGTGTGGTCTATGTGTGTATGTGTATGGTGTATGAGTGTGTGTGTGTGTAGTCTATGTGTGTATGTGTGTGTATGTGGTGTGTGTTCTATGTGTATATGTGTGTGTGTATGTGTGTGGTCTGTGTGTGTGTGGTCTGTGTGTGTATGTGGTGTGTGTGTGGTCTATGTATGTATGTATATATGTGTGTATGTGTGTGTGGTGTGTGTGTGTATGTGTGTGTGGTGTGTGTGTGTGTATGTGTTAAGATAGGGTCTCACTGTAGCCCTAGCTGACCGGAAATTCACCATGTAGATCTAGTTGATCTCCAATTTGGGCTGACCCTCCTGTCCTTGCTTCTTGAGAGCTAGGACGCTGACCCTCCTATCCTTGCCTCCCAAGTGCCGGGATTGGAGTGGGCACCACCATGCCTGGCCCAGTAGTAAAAAACATTAAGGATTTTGATTTTGTCATTTTCTGTGTATTGCTGTATTTTCTTTCTGCTGTAGTGAAATCTCCAATAGTGGCAAATAAGTTCTCTAAGAAATGTTTCACAGGTACCCTGGACAGCTTGGGGACTTTCAGTGACTCATAGAAGGCCATGTGGCAAGAAGAACTATTTCAAAGTGTCCATAAGATCTGATCCAACATATTGCCTTCTAGAATATTATCCCAACTTTGTAAATATTTAAGAATAGGATGTTTATCACCAATTATAAAATGGGAACGCAAAAACATTCAAAACACTGAGCTGGTTAAATCCGTTATATCACTATATACACTCGAATATGACTATGCAATTAACATGTACTATTATTCTATCAAATGCTCAGACTGTATGGCTCAAGGGAACGGCGAAACAACAAATGGTCTCTTTACCCAAAAACATGGGAGGGTGTTCTGGCTGGTTTATGTCAACTTGACGCAAGCAAGTGTCATCAGAGGGGAGGGAGCATCTATTGAGAAAACCCCTCCATAAGATCAGGCTGTAGGCAAGCCTGTGGGCTATTTCCTTAATTAGTGATTACTGGGGAGGGCCCAGCTCATTATAGGTGGTGTCATCCCTGGGCTGGTGGTCTAGGTTCTATAAGAAAGCAGGCCGTGTAAGTCATGAAGAACAAGCCAGTAGGCAGTACCCCTCCATGGCCTCTGCATTAGTTCCTGCCTCGGGGTTCCAGTTCACTTCGAATTCCTGTATTGGCATCCTTCCCTCCACAGACTGTGATTGAGGATATGTAGCCAAACAAACCATTCCTTCCCCAGCTTGATTTTTGTTGTGGTGTTTTTTTTTTTAATGGCAGGCAATAGTAACCCTGACTACGACAGCAGGAATTTATCAAATGGTAAAACTGTAGTCCGTGTGACGGCATCATAAACCATTTGTTTTCCTCTTATGGGTCTCTCAATTTTCCAGTGTCTTAACAATAAACATTCATTAATTTGAAAAGCAAGGGAAATTTTACATTACAATCCAGCTTCAGAAGCTAACAGTGAAAAAGAAAGATTGTTTATATTCACGAACTGTTTGAGGGAGCAACAAAAGTCAGGAGTTTCTCCAACAAATGTGTGGCGAGCACTTAGTAGGCACAGATGCGTATCGAACACTTAGTAGGCACAGATGCATATGGAGCACTTAGTAGGCACAATGAGCATGGAGCACCTAGTAGGCACAGATGTGTATGGAGCACTTAGTAGGCACAGATGCGTATGGAGCACTTAGTAGGCACAGATGCGTATCGAGCACTTAGTAGGCACAGATGCGTACGGAGCACTTAGTAGGCACAGATGTGTATCAAGCACTTAGTAGGCACAGATGCGTATGGAAGGAGCACTTAGTAGGTACAGGTGCATATCGAGCACTTAGTAGGCACAGATGTGTATGGAGCACCTAGTAGGTACAGATGCGTATGGAGCACTTAGTAGGCACAGATGCGTATGGAGCACTTAGTAGGCACAGATGCATGTTGAGCACTTAGTAGGCACAGATGCGTATCGAGCACTTAGTAGGTAAGATGTGTATTGAGTGCTTGTAGGTAATCAGTCCCACAGAACTACTATTTTGAAAGTCTACCCCTCCACATTCTCTCTCTCTCTCTCTCTCTCTCTCTCTCTCTCTCTCTCACACACACACACACACACACACACACATACACATACACATACACACACACATACACATACACACACATACACCCACATATACACACACATACACACACACATACACACACATACAAACACATACAAACACACACATACACACACATACACATACACACACATATACACCCACATACACACACCCACATATACACACCCACATACACACTCACACACACACTTACACACACACACACACACACACATACACATACACATACACACACACATACACACACACATACACATACACACACATACACCCACATATACACACACATACACACACATACACACACATACAAACACATACAAACACACACATACACACACATACACATACACACACATATACACCCACATACACACACCCACATACACACACCCACACACACACACACACGAATGGCCTTAGTCTGATGCCGTAAGTGTAGTCTTTGTTTAGGACTGATCATTCACTATGTCTGAGTGTAGCTCCAAAGTCCCCTGGCTTTTATGTTTCACAGTGACATTAGCTGAGCAGGAGGAGTGACCTCTGGGCGGGCTGAGTGGCCGTTTACCTGCAGAAAGACACAGGACCTACGCACAGGTCACCATGGTTCTCTGGGGAACACGGGAGAGCCACCCTTTGAGGCTGTGGCTGTCAGTCTCAGCGATTCTTCCATTTTATGTCAACCATCGAAGGGACGGAGCATATCCATAACAGGCTGCTCAGTCCTCCCTCAGCGATCAGGCCTCCGTGTCAGTTTCCTGAGACCGAGTGAGCAGCTTCTGAGGAAAAGCCACGAATAAAGGACAGAGGCCTGGTTCATGCAGTGCTGGGCCGGGCCAGGCCAGGCCTGAGCCGCCAGCCTCCACCAGGACAGCGCCTGGGACTTGCACAGGCCTGTCCAAAAATGGCAGCGTGGAGCCCTGACTAACCCCTGACCAGCCCTAGCCAATTACAGTGTCCTAATATGATTTCCACTCGCTTATGTGAATCTATCTGTATGACCTAATTTCCTTAGCCACTCCCCTCAAGTAAGGCTTGAAAGAAGACCCTACTTCCCTCTTGGGGCTGTCGCCATCTTGCTTTTGTGTAGGGTGGTTGTCCCCAGTTTGCTGGAATAACAATAATGATGATAATAATAATAATAATAATAATATACTCTTTGCTTTTGTATTGGATCTATCTCTTGTGGTCTTTGGGAGTCCGGACTCCATGCACAACACCATCTCCTACAAATGGCAGCTCTGAGCGTGGTGCGGTGACCCACGCCTTTAATCCCAGCACTCGGGACATAGATAGAGGCAGGTGGATCTCTGTGAGCCTGGTCTACAGAGCGAGTTTCAGGACAGCCAAGACTACACAGTGAAACCCTATCTTGCAAACAAAAACAAAAACAAAAACAAAAACAAAACCCTCTGGTCCAAGCCTGATGGGCGGACCTTACGCTGCCCCACACTGCCCCTCCAGCCTCAAGGTCCACCCAACAGCAGACTTGGCGTCCGGACTGCGGAGGGTGCCCGGCGTTTCCCGTGGCAGGCTGCCCAGACGCTAGGAGCACCAGGCACAGCACAAGGCCCACTGTATGTGCATTGTCACCCTCCACTCCTCCTCACACATACTGTGGATGAGTAGGCGTTCTGATGTTAGGATCGGGAAACAGGCATGTCGCTGGCTCACGAGGTGGCGCTTCTTAGGCAAGAAGGGGTACACAGACAAGCAGAGTCAGGGCAGCATGGACGCCATGAGAATACCCCAGGCTTCCCACACAGCTGAGTTCGCAAGGGAGAGTCCTCTCTTGGCAAGGAGGGACAGATAGAACTGCCAGAACATTCCTGCTGGGCTCCGGCAGTGATCTGGGCAGCATCCGAGGCTACTCCCGTCCCCTGCCCCGCCCGGTTCTGCACCACGACAAGCTCACTGGCTTCTACCTCATCTCAGGCACCTGGCAGGATCCTGACATCCCAAGTTTGTTTCCTAACAAGGAAGAGCCTGATCAGATCTAAACATACCTGGAGGGGTTCAGGTTGCCCTGTGCTGTCTTCCAAAGAAGTTTCCTCCTGGGGATTATTTGCTTGGTCGGCATTTGATCATCAACCAAAGGACACAAGAAACCTGTGTAAGAGAACTAAGAAACAACTAAACAAAACCCTTCTGCAATCCCCGGTCTACAAAGGGGACTAGTCAAGCAGTTGCCTTTATCAAAGAGCGATGGTTCTGACTTGGGTGTGGGGAAGGGTGGAATGTCACCTAAGCCTTATAGGAGGGTCACAGGCTTGAAGGGTGGACTTGACAGATGCAGGAAGTGTCCCCGTTCCCCAGCAGCTACGGGAGCAGAGGCAGGGAAGGACAGAAGCAGTAAGTTTTAGGGAGATAACTGCCGAAGGAAACGAGCCTCCTTGTAAAGGACTTGAGAATAAGATGAGGCTGCCAGACCAGGCTCCTCAAGGGCCTCGCTGGACCCCGAGCAGCGCAGGCTTTGGGCTGCTCTTCTCACGAATTTCGCGCAACTTCCACGCATACCCTTTGGGCTTGCGAAAAAGATAATTGTGGCGCTAATGACTTAAAATATTGAATGTGGTTCTTTTTTTTTTTTTTTGAGTTGCATTTTGGAATTTTCTTAAATCGGAAAATACTTTACCCTGACAAATATCCGGTGACTGAATTGAGGCAAGGAGCAAGCCCTGCCGGTGGACGTGCCGTGACACCAAGCAGCGTTCAAGATTTTTTTATTTTTTTTTCAGGTGAGTGGATTGTCAGCCTGGGAGTAAGACCTTCTCTATTGAGCCACAGTCCCCAGGCCACGTGCTCAGGGGTGATGGACTTGTCTGCGCCCCTGTTTGTGTCCTAAAGTATCTAACATAGTGTCTTCTCCCAAACCATAATTCCTAGGAAGAAATCGGCAGATTGTGTTGTGAAGTCGCCTGCCCTCCAACTACCGCGTTAAGAATAGAAAGAGGAACTAGACTTGGCCTTAAATGAGAAAGACCAGAATTCTAATGTGAATTCTGTATAGACTTTTTTTTTTCCTCATAAGTGAAGAACTAAAGAAATTACATGACGGGAAGTGGTGGCACACACCTTTAATCCCAGCACTTGGGAGGCAGAGACAGGAGGATCTCTGAGTTTGAGGCCAGCCTGGTCTACAGAGCGAATTCCAGGATAGTCAAGGTTACACATTGAAGCCTTGTCTTGGAAAAAGAAAAAGAAAGAAAGAAGAAAAAAAAAGCCATGCGATTTTTCAGTGGTCACAATTGTAACTTTTGTGTGAGCCAAGGGCACCCATTCAGCATCTCAGCGAATAAAGACTGCTAACTCAAAGATGGCCCAGGAGTAGGAGCACAGTACTACCAACCCCGGAAGGAAAAGTTTTATAGCACACTTTGGCTTACATATGTCACTATTTAGTCAAGTTGACTGTATTTTTTTTTTTTTGATAATTTCTTTGACCCAGAAATTGCACTCATGTGTTTACAATTTTTTTTTTTTTTTTGTTTTTTCGAGACAGAGTTTCTCTGTGGCTTTGGAGCCTGTCCTGGAACTAGCTCTTGTAATGACCATGGCGTGAAACACTACCTTGCTGTCATAATCTGTCAACACACTGAAAGACCCCAGACCCCAGAGGGCCCTGGGTGCCTTATCAGTAAATTGCCACCTAGACACAAACACAAAACGACCACTGGATGCACAGGCAAGAGGGTTTTTTTTTTTTTATTATTACATGAACTCCATGGATGCTACTGCATTCGGAAGCAGAGCATGTCATTTAGAGTCCAGAACTGGTATTTATAACCCTAAAACAGCAGAAAGCTGATGCATAGTTACAGGGTTCGAGGGTGGACCTGACTTAGACTCAAACACCTCAGCTCTGTCCTTGTTTAGGGACATCTCGTGTTTTCTTTTAGGCTTGGCCTTCAGATATTTTCTGTTCTTGTAGACCAGAGTGACTTGGCCTCCAGATGTCAGACCATAGATATCTTGTGGCTTGGCTGGTATTCTTGTCTAGGGCATGAGGGAAGAGGGTGGGGGAGTCTTTCAGCCTGGGGGTATTGCTAGTTTCAAGCCTTGCTAAACTATGGCATTACTGCTGCTAACTCTGTCAAACTGGTGCGGGGGTCTTTCAACACCGACAGCAAGCCCCTCTACAGACCGTTGAATAGAAAGGCTTGCGAACCAAAGCGAGACATTCCAAGCCCACACTGACCGAGTCGGTTAAAGCCCACCACAGGAGCATACTGAGCAAGCCAGCACGTTTCAGATGGGAGCATTGGCTGAATGGAAACATGACCCGTCGGTGCTTGGTTCTATCTCTTTGCTCTCCTCCACACCCGCCTTCCTCACTGAGGGTGTGCTCACAGGAGCAGAGCTGAACGAGCGTCTCTGAAGATTTGGGTTCCTACGATTGAAAGCCACACTTGCTCTACAGTCTTTGTGGCAGGACACTAGGCTGACAGAGCTTTCCAGTCAGCCTCGTGAGCAGCCATGATGATTTACGCGCCCGTGCAGAGGATGTGAGGAGCCAAGCAGTGCTCTGTGGAAGACATGCTCCCTGCACCCCAAGTATCTGCGATGCCTACGAACGCTGGATGATTCAGGCCCCTCCTGCATATTTCAAGTGTCACAGCTGGCGGGCCCTGGCTTCTCTTGCTCCCTTCTAATTACGTTCTAATTACATGTGACATGCCTGACATGCCTCATTAACACTCGAAGTCATTTCTGAATTTTGTTTATACAAGCTACTTTAATTCGCAGTTCCATTTCCTTCATTTCTAGTTCTCTTATTTTCTCCAGCAGAGCTGAAAGTCTTCACACACATTATAAATACCTGGGAGCTACGTTCGCAATAAGATAAATGTTTGGAGAGACTTTGAGAGCTGGCTCAGTGGTAGAGATGGAAAGGGGTTTGTTCCATTTGGAGACATCTAATTACATGGGTGATGTAGTGTGGCTGGTGAGTTTATAGGTATTTGTTACATCAATTGTGTGTCAATTTCTTCTAACTAATTGTAAATGCTGTTTGAGGTGACATAGTCCTTTCATGTAATATGCCCTCGATTATAGCCAATTAATTTTAAGACGCCTAGTTTGGTGACCTTTGTGATATAATCCCCATCGGTAAGAAAGCACTCATATATGAAGCTTACGTTTATCTTAGAAAGCCCCTTCCAACTGTGTCTGGTGTTGCCTAAATAAGGGTTTGTTTTCTGGACAGATGAACTCTGCTGTACTGTCAACACACACAGTGTAGTCGAACATTCCACACGATCCCACGGATCCCGTAGGGGCCGCTCGGCGGTGGAGCGAGAGAGGCTGTGTGCTGGGCTCGCTCTTTTCCAATCTGTCATCTGCTTGGATCTGTGAGCGTCTTGGAAGACTCTCTCTGGCTCCTCCCGAAAGGCGGCTCGCATCCAACATCTTCAGAAGAATTCAGGCTCGTCATGTGGTAGAAATTCTTGAGATTTTGTAGCTGGTGGTGACGGTTGGCCTCGAATACTGAACAGATGCGGTCTGCAGACAGACACACTGCCGTTTAGGTGGAGAACGGCACTAACGGTGGCTCAATCCTTTGACCAAAGGAACCCTTAACTTGCTACGTTCCCCACCATATTAAAAGCACCCAGTGGGCAGGGCCTATTTTCCCTGGTTTGGAACGCTGCCACTTCAGCATGTAGAGAACGTTAGAATTCTCGTCTCTTCGGCGGAGACAGTGGGGTCAGGTGAAGCTTTTAAGTGTGTGCTGTACCATTCTGGCACAGACCACACTGTTGGTCATAACCCTGTCTCACCACTTGACTCTAGTTCAGTTTCTTGATATTTCAAAGAAATCCAAATACAGGGCTGTGAGTGTGCTGTGTTCTCCCAGGCCAGGGCAGAAGGGATGGAAGCAGCAAAGGGGGAGGCTTGGTCTTTCCCGGTATTGTTTTTCTCTCTGGAAAGCTATTTTTCCTTTTCCTCTTGGCTGTTAGCAAGATCTGCAGACCTGTCTCCAGAGTCCGGGGCACCCAGCCAACACCATATTCACCAGGTGAGTGCCCATACCACACCTCCACCCCCACCCCACCACACAATCAAACCCGCTAGGTGCTCGGTGCTCATAACTTCTGTTGAGAGAGCTGGGCAGAGCGCAGCATTCTTTGTGTGGCTTCAGGAGGCCCCCTCCAGGATTGGGGTGCCGCAGCCCCTGCTGGTGCAGTCACATGGGCTCTCTGTCCTCTGGATTTTGGGTTCACTTTCTGGTCCTGGCTTTAAGAAGCACATAAAACAGAGGGGTCTGACCCCAGGGCCCTCTCCTCTCAGCCTGGGAATCCAAAACGGGAAACAGCAGACATCCGCGGAGCAAAGGATCCAGTCCAGAGTCACCGGGCCTCCGGACATCACCTTGGTGCTAAGGTTGACATCCAGGGTGTGGACTGGTCAGGTACAGAGCGACCAGGGACTTGGAACAGCAGGGTGCGCGGGCGAGGCTGGCCAGCTTCCCACAGTCTGCGGATCCCTCATTAGGCTGGCGCAGAGACTGAAAATGTACCTCTCCATCTATTTCTGGCTCCTAAATGTGCAAAGGAAATAAGTCGCTTTATTATTTATTTTTGTAAAGTTGAAGACAGAGGCAGATGCCCCTTGGAGCGTGTGTTTGTGTGCTCGCTCTAAAGAGTCCCGGCTCTGCTGGGAAGTCTTTGACAGGAAAGGGGCATCCAGGACAAATAGGTTGTCCCCTCTAAACCTGTGAGAAGAACGCTGGCAAGGGTAGGAACTGTCAGCACTTCCACGTGGAGATGCGGGAAATAAAATCAGGGAAGATGTCCAAAAATGCAACTTAAGTAAAAAAAAAAAAAAATTAAGAAGAAACAAGGACGTCTTGGTGTCACATGGATGTTAGTATGACAATAGACATAAATAAATAGCCTTTTAAATACATGAGTACTTCGAGAAGTTCTCCCATCAGAGGTGTGTGGAAATCTTTCAGCTTAACGTCTGTTCGTGAATGTCCGACGAGAGTAAATTAAAAATTGAAGAAATCTGGGAAGACAAAAAGATGGTACCAACACACCAACTGTACTCCTGAGTGGGGTTGTTAGGATAAATTTAACTTCAGCTATAGAACCAGACAAAGCCAATCTTACAAGGCAAAATACCGTGACATTCATTTGCTGAAAAAATATTTCTGGGCACACAATATGTGCCGGTTACTGAGTTAGTCCCATGAAGCACACTCCAGGTGAGGAAAATGGATTCTGCAGCTGCGTAGTGTCCCTGCCCGAGCTCTGAGCTGAGCAGGGAAAATAGAATCACATATAAAATATAAAAGGTGGGAATGCCAAGCAGA
>JAQHUG010000153.1:2392392-2403487 GCA_028555095.1 Dicrostonyx torquatus | reverse complement strand
TAGACAAAAGCACGCAGTAAGATGTGGTGAAAAAGAATGATAATGTCTTTCCCTGTAGCCTTCTGCTTGCAGGATGAAGTACATTTGTGCCTGAATTTCACTAGTACATATGCTGTGGCTGTTATATAAAATAAGCTTCTGGAAGTCAGCAAACGTGTCAGCTCCAGAAAATCATTTAAACAGATTTCTAAGAGGAAAAAAAACATTTATCAAACCCAACTGTGAGTTTAGTTCCAAGGACAGCTGGCATGCTCAGACTGGTCTGCATAGTGGAAAAAGATTTGTTATTGTTGTTGATAATTATTATGGTGGTGGTGGTGATGGTGATGGTGATGATAATGATGGTGGTAGTGGTGGTGGTAGTGATGGTGGTGGTGGTGATGGTGGTGATGATGGTGGTGATGATGATGATGGTGGTGATGATGGTAATGATGGTGGTGGTGATGGTGATGGCAATGGTGCTGCTGATGGTGGTGACGATGGTGATGATGGTGGTGGTGGTGATGGTGGTGATGATGATGGTGGTGGTGACGATGGTGCTGATGGTGGTGGTGCTGATGGTGATGATGGTGGTGGTGGTGATGGTGATAGTTTTGATGATAATGGTGCTGATGGTGGTGGTACTATGGTGATGATGGTGGTGGTGGTGACGATGGTGATGATGGTGGTGATGGTGATAGTGATGATGATAATGGTGCTGATGATGGTGCTGATGGTGGTGGTGGTGATGGTGATGATGATGGATAAACTTACAGAATAAAAACTTCCAGGTCCTAAGTGCTATCTTTGAGAAACTGAGCTCCTAGCACCAAGAAGGACTGGATACACAGGTAAAAAAACAGTCCCAGGAGAAGTCACAGCACAGTAGAATTAGCTGAATTTTGTTGCCTATGCTCCAACTTGTTGTTGCCTGTCAGCTTCCCATTTCCCAGTGGCTGTGTTCCTCTCCCACTCCCAGCTTTCTACACTTGCCTTTCAGCTTTACATAAAGCCTGGGGATCAATAAGTGCTGTCCTTGGCTGCCCATGAATAACCAACTCCCTTGGCTGTCAGAACAGAAACACGCCATGCGTCCTATTTCCTGGAACTGACCCTCCACGCACCCCGTGTGCACCTCTCCTGATTTCTGTTATTTGCGCATGGCAAACACACTCTGAAAAGCAGCTTCAGCTTTTAAAAATTCTGTAAAAGTTCATCTCATACAATTTCCGAGCCAAATAATAACTGGGTTGCTGTGGGTCCCAGTAGCAAGCCCTGCTCTGTTCTTAGAATTAAGAACTAGCCTTGCTATGTGTGATAAAAAGCAAAATTATTCTACCAACTCCTACGTGTTAGACCAGAATTGTAGGGATGGAAAAGACAAAGGGCAAATACTCTGCCTCTAGTTCAGATAAAACTGTAACACAGTGACCAAATAAACCAAAGGTTAGATCCTAGGGACACATCCGGAGTGGGAAAGAGGTGTTGTTTATCTCAAACTAATAACCACTGCCAGTTAGGGGTACACGCACACACACACACACACACACGGACACACATACTTTTTTTTGTTTGTTTTTTTCGAGACAGGGTTTCTCTGTGGCTTTGGAGCCTGTCCTGGAACTAGCACTTGTAGACCAGGCTGGTCTCAAACTCACAGAGATCCACCTGCCTCTGCCTCCCGAGTGCTGGGATTAAAGGTGTGCACCACCACCGCCCGGCCACACACACATTTTTAAAAGCTTAGAAACTAGCTAAAGAAATAGCTAACTTTAAAGGCAATGACTTAAGAAGAAACCTTACAAGTAGAGCTGTGTGTTCAGCGTTAGTTGTGTTGGTATGTGCTGACTCTCCTGGCAACACTAGGAGATAAATGCTTTTACTTCCATCTTCAGCATGAGGGAATTCTTGCAGTCAGGCGTAAAACACAGCTGGCGTGCAGCAGAACCGAGGAACCCAGTCAAGATGGAGGTGATAGGTCCAGAACTCTCCTGATCCGGGGATGGGGGCAAGGAACTGTAAGCAGGCTCTGGAATTGTAGCAGAAAGGGTGGACCTCTCGCTGGCAGGAAAATGGAAAGAGAAGGGCGGATACGGAAAAGACTAGCAAAATTGTCTTTGTTTTGCTCAAGCTGCGGCTTACCTGTGAGCACACGCTGAGGTATGAAGCCTGGAAGGTGGGCTCTGCGAAACAGTTCTGTCTCAGATACACTTCAACGCAACTCAACCTAACAGTCTTTACTCCCTCACTGTGGGTGCCAGAAGCAGTGTGAGCTGAGTTCCAAGGACAGATGATGTACGATCTTGGCCCATAAGGAGTTCTCCTCTAGCGGGGATGCTCCAAACACTGCGGCATGTGTTGTTACGGTCCAGGTGTCTGTTGTTAGCTGTGAACGCATAAAGTTTTCCAGCAAAACCAAGGAGCTGTGGGGAGAAGGTACAGGACTTGGTCATCAATGGAAGTAGTGCCGGGAGAAAGATGGAGGTTTGTTGGCTCGTAGCTTACACAGCTGGGTTGCCAGATATGGCTTAACCAGACCGAGCACAGAGGTGGTTTTTAAACTCTGCTTTGACCGCTTGAGATGTCAAATGCTCAGGAAATTCAGATGGAGTCACTGCTGTGAGGGGCGAGATGGGCCAAAGGCGGTCCCTATCTGCAGGGGGGGGGGGGCAGGGAAAGGGTTTAGGGAGGCAGACGGACAGGCATAAATATCGAGCTCCTTGACCTCTTTGAAGCCATCACGCAATCCCTTGAAGCAAGGCCAGCTAAATTATTCAAAAATCTCCAAATGTCAACTCATTTTCATTTTAAGTAACAGTCATCCTGGAGAGGGTTGACTTTCTGATGGATGACTAAGGGAAAATATTTTTCCTGCAGAGTTTTAACACAGGAAAAAAAAATTCATTGCTTCCATCCCCACGTCCTACACCCTACACCCCACACCCCTCAGCATAAAAATATTTGTATTTAAATAATTTTAAATGTCACGCATTTATAATTAAAAGCAATTCTGTACTCAGAAGAGCAGAAATCACTGACTTTAAATCAATGACAAAGACTCCGTTTTCCTCTAAGGGAAGTCTCATGAGAATCAGGGGTAGTTGTAGATAGAAGCCGGTGGGTTAAATGTCACCCGCTGCTATGTTTCCGCGGGTACAGGAATACCAGGGTGGCCCAGCAAGAGAATCATTTCTCTAGCTTCTCTCCCCTGTCTCCTTCTTCTCTTGTAGTACCTAAAGGCTGCTTCATTACAGAATCCTGTTTCCTAAGAAACTGCCCTGGAAAGCCATGAGCCCCGGGCTCTGCATCTCCAGATCCCTTCTGTAGACAACAGCCCCGGTCCCTGGCCAGAGCTCCCTACTCCCTTGGCCACTGTGATGGGGCCAGTGATTGGCCCATGCTAGGCAAAGCTTCTACAGAGGAAGGGGCAGGTTCCTGGGACTTCACAGCCCTCCTTTGGTTCCTCTGGATCGGTCTGGATCAGTCTGTGTCAGCTCAGACGTGTGGCACCAGCTACTGGGTCAGCCCCGGCTCTGTGTTCCTGGGACACCTTCATGGTGTTTTGTTTGCTTCTTTCTCTTAGATAGGCTATTTTCTTTGGACATGATCTAACACTTGAAATAGCAGACTTTGAGTAAATCACATCACTCTTTAGGTGCAGATGGGCCTCATCCAGTGAGCCGAAAGCCTCACTCACAAACAAAGAATGGGGTCTTGAATGAAGAACGAGAGACTTCTGGATTGCAATGCAGAAATTTGTCTGCGTTTGTTTCTCTTTGCCAGATAGACTATGACCTCAAGACTGACAACCACTTTCATACACACTGCCAACCTTAAAGGCTCTCTCAAGATCACAGTCCCAAATCATATCCTTAAAATATCCCAACGTCCCCCATTCTCCTCATCCCCTTTCTAACAATGTCCGTTGATTTTCTCTGGAAAACACCACTAATTTGCTTCACTTTGATCCTGAGTCACCCAGGGTTGGGTCTGTGTGCTTGCTTCAGCCTGAATTGTGTCTCCACGACCTGAAATTAAAAAGGGTCTTGAACAGTCCTAACCTCTACAGGTTAAATAGCGTGGGCCTGGACAATTCTGCTGGCATTGCCTTTTTATTTGGAGTTATGGATGCTCGGACCTTGGTGAAGCCTGGCAGAGACTATGGCATTCACTCCTTGTTCTCAGTGGTCCCAGTTTCCGTTCTTGGAACTTGGAATGGACTGTGAGCACTGCTATACACATTAGTTTCTACTATCAATACTAATATAGTTATAGTATGTGACAGAGAGGAATACACACGTTTCTGTATTGTTACTAATATGCACAGGTTTCATTCTGTGGGGTTGCAAGGGTCTATGCGCATCTGTTAGCACCAGCAAAGCGGGCCCTTCTAGGCAGGCCAATGAGGAGACAGCTCAGGTCCGTTATCATCACCATCCTGCTGTGTCTGCACACTGTTCACTGGAGAAATCTCTCACGGTGCTGGATGCTAGAAATCCCAGGCCAAAGCAAGGCACAGAGAAGAGTGCCTTCCAGCTCCTCCTGGGGTTCGGCTGCTCCTTGGCTTGGGGCAGCGTCATTTCCATCTTCGAGTGTGTTCTCCCTGGGCACACCTGTTATGGTTGAGGTGAGGAATGTCTCCCACAGGTTCACTGCCGTGCTGACTGCTTGGCCTTCAGTTGGTAGCATCATTTTGGGGGATTCTGGAACCCTTAGGGGGGAAGTCAGTCAGCGAAGTCGGTCAGCGAGGGCAGGACCATCGGGGGTATTGCGGTCATCATGGTCTCTTCGTGCTCTCCCATCATAAAGAAGCAGATTCTTCGGCACAGCCCCATCCCACTGCAATGTCGCTCTGCCTCTCCATAGGCCCCGATTCAACGGAGCCAAGGACTCTGGGATTAAACCTCTGCAGGCTGAGCTAAGATCGATCTCCTCCTTTAAGGTGTTTCTTTTGGTCACAAATACCAATGCACACCCCTACACACACACACACACACACACACACACACACACACACACACACCAATGAATACATGACTTCTCCCAGGTGGAGGGTGGGACAGGTGAGGGGGTCAGAGAGGACGTGGAGACCTGGCCACCTTTGTCAGCTTGCGATAGGTTTACAGATGTCCCCAGTTGGAAAGGGTTCAGCATAGTCCCTGATGCACGAGGTGCGGCGGATGCCTGGATTGTACCAGGTGGATCGCTTCATAGAACTCTCCTGCACATTCCAGTAAGACAACACCTGATTGGAGGCCCAGGCACCGACATAAAAGACCTGAGCTCAGGCCCGGCGGTGGTGGCGCATGCCTTTAATCCCAGCACTCGGAAGGCAGAGGCAGGCTGATCTTTGTGAGTTCGAGACCAGCCTGGTCTACAAGAGCTAGTTCCAGGACAGGCTCCAAAGCCACAGAGAAACCCTGTCTCGAAATACCAAAAAAAAAAAAAAAAAGACCTGAGCTCTAAAAGCAGGAGAGAACTAAAATGAAAATCAGCATGTTTTTAAGTCTGGTAGCATTTAACGTGTGGCTACTGACTGATACCTAGCAGATCACTAAACAATCAATCAATAGTACAGACCATTTAAAGTATAATGACTAAATGATAGTGTGTGAGAAAGAAGACAGAGTCCAGATGGGAACTACAAGTAGACCTTTCATCATTACTTGTGACTTTCTCCTAGACGAAGAGGTAGACACACAGGCCCCTCCCTGAGGAGAGGACCGCTGCGGAGGTGCGGCGAACCCCTTCTGTCCCGCTCACCCTTACTGCCCAGCTGCCTTCCTCTGCTGGCGACCACGGCACACGGTGAAAGTCTGGGACTTGCCCTAGGGCTGCTGCTGGCATCAGCGCTGAAACTGCGGGCCAAGCCCATGGTGCTCACGGAGCACAGGGTGCGGCCCAACTCGGAACTGGGCCAGTGGCCGCCCGAGGACAACCAGAGTTTCCAGTGCCATCACGAGGCCTTCGTGGGCAAGAAGGACTCCAGGACCTCCCATCAGCTAAGTCCAGACGATGAGGGCAAGGAGAGGCTGGGAAAAATTGATGATCAAATTGACAGTGATGGAGATGGCTTTGTCACCACTGAGGAGTTGAGAGTTTGGGTTAAATGGGGACAGAAAAGATAAATCTATGACAATGTCGCTAGAGTCTGGGAGGGTTATGATAGGGACAAAGACGAAAAGATCTCCTGGGAAGACTACAAGCAGGTTACCTACAACTACTACCGAGGAAACCCCGCTGAGTTCCAAGATAGTTCTGCTCACACACCTTTGAAAAGATGCTGCCAGGGGAAAAGAGAAGGTTTAAGGCTTCAGACATTGATGGCCACCTGACCGCTACTCAGGAGGGGTTCACTGCCTTTCTACACCCAGAGGAGTTTGAACACTTGAAGGAGATTGTAGTTTTGGAAACGCTGGAGGACATCGACAAGAATGGGGATTGTTTTGTGGACCAGGACATTGCAGACAAGTTTTCCCGTGAGGACAACCGCCCTGGGCCAGGCTGGGTTTTGTTCAAACAGGAGCCATTCACTGATTTCCCAGATCTGAACAAGGATGGGGACCTGGACAAGGATGAGATTCACTGCTGGATCTTCCCTCAGGACTAGGACCACGAGGCCTGGCACCTGGTTTATGTGTCAGACAAAAACAAGGATGAGATGCTAACCAAGGAGGAGATGCTGGACAACTGAAACACGTTTGCGGGACATTAAGGGAAATTCTCACACACACACACACACACACACAAAAAAAATCACCATGAACTTTGAAAGACACTCATCCTGATGTGGCCAGCTGTCCAGGGCGGGAGAGTGGCGGGGGGGCGCAGCAGTAATCCTAGTCATATCGCTTAGCAGATTAAAGACTCGTGGTCAGAAAAAGAGATATACAGTAAAGACAGATTCAGATGAAAAAGAACTCAAAAATGTTTACACCATGTTTAAAAAATATAAAACCTCTAAATGTTTTACACTGTGTTTAAAAATATACATAGGCTTGGGAGAGAAGGAAAAGGAAAGAGAAAGTCCTTTAAAAAAAATAGAGTATTTGGGTCTTCACATGCCTTTAATCCCAGCACTTTGGAGGCAGAGACAGAAGGGTGTCTGTGAGTTTGTGGCCAGTCTGCTCTACAGAGTGAGTTCCAGGACAGTCCAAGATACATAGAGAAACCTTGTCTCAAAAAAAAATAAATAAAAAAGAAAAGAAATAAAGTACAAAAATGAGAAGCCACATCAAGATGGAAAATACACAGAGAATCTGAATACTATATGTTACTGTGTTGTCTTTGAATTGTTTGATTGCTGAGGAAGGAGCAACAGCTGCTAAAAGACATTTGATCATAAATTCTGCTGAATTAATCCAACCTATATATTTTGAAAGTGCCTTGACTTCAAAATTTATGTCAAACGATTTATTTCTTTTGGAGAAGAGGTTTTGCTTTTGCTTTTGCTTCCACAGCAAATAAGAGGCTGTGGATTCTTTCTGGGTTAAGAAAACTAAGGTTTGATCAAGGAAGGCCCCCTGAAAAATCTCCAATAGGAGTGGGTGGCCCAGATGATCCAATGTTTTAGAGCACCTCTGTCACAGTTTCCTCTGAGTTCTACATCCAGGACAGCTTCAAGACTGAGATGATCCAGACTCACAGAATACTCCAGTCAAAACTTGACCATAATTCTACATTTCCTTTGGGTCCCCATAAGATTACCAGCATCCCCAATCAGCAGGAAGTATCCTAGAAAACTATGCCTACATTCCCCAAAAATGGGTTGTGAATCCTTGTTTAGCATCTTGGCTATAAGTTGTTATGGTCAGAAAAAAAGGAGAACGGATTCAGGGTTTTTGTTTTGAAAAGAAAAAGGGAAAATGCTGTGAGATAATGCTCTTATACACTGTAAAGATCTGTCATTTGTATTGGTTTAATAAAATGCTGATTGGCTAGTAGCCAGGTAGGAAGCATAGGTGGGGTAACCAGACTAGAAGAATTCTGGGAAGAGGAAAGGCAGAGAGTCAGTCACCAGCCAGATGCAGAGGAAGCAACATGAGAATGCCTTACTGAGAAAAGATGCCAAGCTACATAGATATGAATTATGGGTCAATTTAAATTGTAAGAGCTAGTTAGTAATAAGCCTGAGCTAAGAGGCCAAGCAACTTGTAATTAATATAAGCCTCTGTGTGTTTCTTTGGGACTGAACGGCTGTGGGATTGGGTGGGACAGAAACTTATATCTACAGTTTTTATACAAGAAACAATCAAAAAGTATAATGTGAACAAGGAAGGAATTTTAGAGACAGAGAAAAGATAAATGCCAGGTATTTGAAAAACTGTATGATCATAGTCAACACTTTAAATATACTTGGGAAATTTTTTTCATGTTAATGAGTGGGTCTGGTTTTTGAAATACTGAATAAATATACAATTTTTGCAGGGTGGTGGTGGCACACACCTTTAATCCCAGCACTTGGGAGGTAGAGGCAGATGGATCTCTGTGAGTTCAAGGCCTGACTGCCTGGTCTACAAGATCATGTTTCCAGGATAGGAGCTTGTTCCAAAGCTACAGAGAAACCCTGTATCAAAATACCCAAACAAACAAACACAAAGAAAATATAGTTCTTTCCTGGGTGTGAGGCTATGGAATTCAAGGGAATCCAGATGTGGTGGCGTTGATTGTTTGTTGAGTCCTAAATCTTTGAGCCTTCTTCCAGCACAGCTTATGCCAAGGGAACAAGACAAGGTGATAATCTAAGCCACTGCCCAAACAGGCTGGAGTAACCATTTCCAGATGTGATTCCACCTTGTAAACAGGAGGTGAAGGGTCCCCTTGAGGATAAAAAATAAAGACGGACACAAAAAGCCTTACTTTCTTTGGAATGTTAGAGACAGAAAGTAGAATCTCATCACATGCTTGAGTCATAGAAGATAAATATTTAGCTTTCAGAAACCCAGCTGTCTTTGTAGTGTCTCTTGATTTCTGCCCAGGCAAAGAGGAAAACCAGCAGTTTTTATGGCCCTCTTCCCTAAAAGAAGAATAATGACAGCATTCTAAAAAGCTACCAATCTGATTTTAATATTAAATTAAAATCCACTTAAGCTTGGCTCAAGTTCTAGGCCACAACTGGTGTTCACTAAATGCTGGTTGAAATAGATTACAGAAGAGGGGGCCTAGAGCATTCCCAAAGGGCCAGTCCAAACAGAACAAGACTTACCATTCACAGTGTTCCTCTATATTTGGGAGCCAAACACCGGCCCCCGTGAAACTGCACACTCTGACTCTGCGCCTCGAACTCCAGACTGAGGTGCATTGACGCGTGGTTCTTCTGGAGATGCGAGACTTGCTTGGTGAGGTCAGTGTGAGCGCTACAGCGTTTTAGGTAGCATCAGAAATCAGATTTGGATAACTCTTCATTACAATTAAAAATAGTTGCCCGACTAACTCGAGGGCTCTTAAGTATGAGAATCACAGTAAATGTGTTTTCATTAGTGCAGTGAGGTGGTTTTTGGAGTTTGGAAAAAGAAATCCAAGTTCTAGTTGCCAGAACTCTTAGAGAAGGTAGCCTGGACATCGGTCAAACAGTAAGATGTCCATGGCTTTCTGCAAGAAGTCAGTTTCAAACTTGGGTGCTTTTTTGTTTGTTTGTTTGTTTTTGTGGGAGAGAGAAAGAATATGAAAAGGAGTGGGAGGGCGGGCGGTGGTGGCGCATGCCTTTAATCCCAGCACTCGGGAGGCAGAGGCAGGCGGATCTTTGTGAGTTCGAGACCAGCCTGGTCTACAAGAGCTAGTTCCAGCACAGGCTCCAAAGCCACAGAGAAACTCTGTCTCGAAAAAAACAAACAAACAAAAAAAGAAAAGGAGTGGGAGGGAAAGGGAATCTAAGGGGAACTAGGTTAGGGGGAAAATTCCCAAAATATATCTCCTGAAATTTTTAATATTAAAAATACAACAATATACTGCTATAAATAATAATGACAATGATGATAACCATGATATACTGGCTTGCCTTGGGATCAGATAAACTTTTCTAAAAGTTAGTGTAAAAATCATTGAATAACTGGGAGAATAAACATTGGAATTCTGGGCAAGGTTCATTTCCCCACTTCCTCCACCTCTCCCTGAGTTCTTGTTTTATCCTAAAGCAATGATCTCCAGCTGTGTTGACCCTGGAGACCCAGGCCAAGGTCTCCACACATTTAAGATCTCACGGTTATCTAGTGGGTCTAGCCCAGTAACACTAGGGATGCCCCAACAGTGCATCGGGTGACCCACAAAAACAATGATCCAGCTGATAGTCCAGAGACTGTGCAACACTGATCTGGTAGGACAAGTGTGGCATATTGGGGGTGACATTTAGATGAATATTTTTATAATTTAGACACAGAAGTCCCTTGAAATACTCTGGCAGTTTCAAGGGTCAGCAGTTTCAATAAATTCATCTTTCCAACTGGACACGTGATGGACGCTCAGGAGTCTTTTCTTTTTTCCCAACCCTTCTCAGGATCGGCACTGAGGTGAATAATCAGAATTGTTTCTTTTGTTCTAAGGTTTTCTGAGTACGGCTGCATTTTGGCTGGAGTTCCTGGTCACTGTACTGGGCACCTCCATGAGTTTTTATGCTGTCCTGAAAGCTTCGAGTGCGCGTGTTGTTGACATGAGTGTAGCCATGTCACGGACCCAAATGCCTCAAATCCCATGAGAATGCGAAGACTCCCCCGGGTCAAGCTCGGAGAGATGGGAAATCCCTCCTCAGGCCCGAGGGTGAATATTGACAGTGTGTACAGGGAATGGTCCCCTAGTCCCCACAGCCTTCTGCCCCAGGTGTTTGTTTCCTACAGAAACAACTCTTGCTGGGATTAGCGTAACCTTCCCCTTGTTCAGGGAATATAGTCACTTCCTCCTTGTTTCTCTGTAATAACCCCACGTCTTTGCTCATCTGGCTGCAGTAACCCTTGCCTCACTGTTCAGTCGCCCATAACAAATACACTGAGCTTATGGGATGCCTGAGCTTCTCCATCAGAGAGCCCAGACCACCCCACCCCAGGTTTTCTGGGTCCATGCACTTTTCTTTCTTTCTTTCTTTTTGGTTTTTCGAGACAGGGTTTCTCTGTAGCTTTGGAGCCTG
>JAQHUG010000153.1:2365646-2385970 GCA_028555095.1 Dicrostonyx torquatus | reverse complement strand
TCGGTCGCATCCTGACTTTGCAAAGGTCTTATGTCCCCTCCATAGTCACTACTATCAGGCAACTGAGAGAAAAGGATCCCTTCCTGGGAAGCGTAGTGCGTGGGTGTCTCACAGAGGCGTGGCTGAGGAGGAAGTGAAGGAAGGAGAGTTGGGAACACACTGAGAAGACCAGGGCAGGGTCCCGTGAAGAGCAGCGCTCACGGAATGCTCAGCAAACGCCTTGACAGTCCACTGCTGAGCGGCTTTTCGTGAGTGCAGAGAAGGCATAGCATTGCTGGACGGAAAATGGTCCAGAGAGATGCATGAGGCTGGGGAGATGGCTTGGCGCACTAACTGTGAAAAGATGAGAGTCAGTTTGGAGTCCCAGAACCCGTGTAAGGGGCACATGGATTGCTCTGTAGCTCCTGCCTCTGAGCAGAGGCGAGCATCCCTGGAGTAAGCTAGCTGCGAGACTAGTCACGTCCACGATCTCTGTGTTTGACTGAGGAACACTGACTCAGTGAATGAGGTGGAAGAGCAACTGGGAACGAGCATCAACCTCTGACCTCTGCGCGCGCATGCACGCATGCGCACACACGCACGCACACGCACGCACGCACACTCACATGCACACATACACCAGGGACAGATGGAAAAGGGGGCAGGAAGTTACAAGGACCACAGTAACATGACATTGGAACCAAACCACTATAACCTGGAAGAATCTGAACAGCAGTGAGTCTCTGACTGGGCACTGGAAGAATGAAGTCAAGCGCTGTCAGACCTGCCATAGTGGGAGGGGACAGCAGAGCTTTGGGGGGACTTCCCTCACTGAAACACAAAGAGGCCAGAGTCTGGCGGTGCATTCTTGTCTGGTGCAACCAGATCTGTGTCCTAGAGTTTGTGATGGTGGGTGTGTGTCCAGTCTTACACCAGGATGCATCTAGGCAGCCATGGTGGCGAGTTGGTGGTGGGTCTCACTGGAGTGTGGACTCACGGCATGAAGAGGCCACCAGACCTCCTACAGTTCGTGGCCCTACGCAGAGATGTTTCAATCTGCAAACCTTCCATTTCTCAATGGCAGAACAAGCAACGAGTCCTTTGGCCACAGAGAAAATCAGCGAAAAACAGCAGCTTTCTCAAGAGTCGCTCTGGCCAGCATTGTGGGAGATGCTTTTGAGTTCTGCCTATGAGCCCAAGAAGAAAGAAACTTCCTATATCCTTGAATTTGCATCATTGGCTCTAGGGCTAAGAGCAAGCACAACAGCCCCATGTATTCCCCTAGGTTTCAGCTTAACCAAGTTTACTGGTTTGTTTTAGCAGTCGACTTGACGTAAGGTAGATTACCTTCGAAGAGAATCTTCCTAAGGAATAATCTAGATCAGGTGGGCCTGTGAGCACGTTTGTGAGAAAATCGTCTTGATTCATAATCTGTATAGGAAGACACAGTCTATTGGAGGCACTGTCATTCCCTTGAATAGCACAACAGAGGAGAAAACTAGCTACAACCAAGCACACAAGGATGTGTTGCTTCCTCTTCCTTTGCTCTTGGCTGTGGATATGATGGGACTCGGTTCTTGAGTTCCTGTCTTGACATTTCAGAAGTGATGGGTCATAATTGGGAGTTGTCACCAATAAACGCTGTCTTCTTTGGGTTGCTTTTTATCAGCATATTTTATCATGGCCACAGAAATTAAACAAGGACATTGATTGGATGAGCCTGGTTAGCAGGTGAGATGACAGAGTAGCTGTGTTCTTTAATGCGCTGTTTTCATTTGTGCCAGTGACGCTTCTCTGGCCCTTCCCCAATTACTAGTTGCTAAATCCATATCGGCTCACCCTCAAATAGGAACGTGACCACAAAGAACCACAAAACTTCCATGGATTAGGTATTCAATTTCAACAAGAGCACAATATCAAGCTAATAATGGCTTCTCTTTCAAAACGGGTGTTCCTGGTAGCCGCATCAGGGACGGAGTGAATCCCAAAACCCAAAGGGGGAATTGCTGGATAGGAACTCTCTCCCTTTGCTGGATGCTGCGATTAACAAAATCATGGCTATTGCCACTCACGGAGACCTACAGTTCAGAGGGATCATTAGAGTCATGGACCATGTGGTGGTTTAAATAGGAACGGACCCCACAGGCTCATTTAGGGAGTGGCATTAGGATGGAAAGGTGTGGAGCAGGCTGGGATGGGTGTGGCCTTGTTGGAGGAAGTGTGTCACTGGCTTTGGGGTTGAAATGTTCAAGCCAGGCCCAGTGTCTCTCTCTCTCTCTTCCGGATGCCTCAGCTAACCGTCCAGCACCACGCCTGCCTGCGTGTGGCTCTGCTTCTCGCCACGACAATAATGAACTACGTCCCTGAACTGTAACCCAGCCCAGATGGGATGTTTTTCCTTCAAAGAGTTGTGTGGTCACGGCGTCTCTCCACAGCAATAGAACATGGACTATGGCAGACAACAAAGTAGAGGGTATGCTTGAGGATGGTGACTTGTGGATTAGCCCACAGAAAAAGTCAAACAGAATTTCCGAATCCCCCAGGAAGGCACATCCTGAGTCTATAAAAAAGATAGCATTAGTCTCCTTGAGTGCAGACAAAATTGAGTGTGGTGATTGCATGAGGTGGTTCTGAGGAATCTCAGTTGGCTAAGGCCTCTGTTTCTGTTAGGACTATGCCAGCTGCTCCTGATAACGAAGGTGTGTGTGGTAACACCTTAGTTACAGAGGTTAAGCTGAGGCTTCTGATTTGCCCACAGTTAGGACATCGTCTATAGAATGAATGAATGGATTTGACAGCTGAGAGGAGTGGGACTCTAAATTCCAACGCACAGGGGCAACTAGATACAGTTGTTTCCATGGCACCGAGTACTGAGGCATTGTGCTACAGTCTCTTTTGCAGACCACCTGGGACTTGAAGGTCAAGACTCACATTGCATGGCCTCAGTGTGGGACCTGGTATATTCCTCCAGCGACGCCTCAACTTCTCAGACGCCACTCAGGTTAATGTGTTCCATTAGTGGTCTCTACCCACAGCTCTTCTAAGGAGAATCTTCCAGCCGGTTTAAGGGACAGGCAGGTGTAGCACCGATGCCCGTGGAGGCTGAGACGTAGAAGCAGCAAACAGCAGAGCGCTGGCTTGATTCCAAAGACCTCATCTCAAAGCTGGCTTTGAACCCTGCCCAACCCCATTAGCTGAATCTCCATAGCTTCCCCTGTTTCCTGTCACTAACGCAGTCACAACGGTAGGGTGCATTCTCCAAGATTTTCCAACGTACTGACAGAGAAGGGTGTGTGTGTATGTGTGATCTTTAACTCCCACGGAGACAGGAAGTTCTCTGTTCCGTTTCTAGTACTTTCTCCTTAACACGGATGGCTGAGGTCAGGGGAGGAGGGAAGAAGGGAGGGAGAAAGACTCTTTTCTCATTATCACCCCGCAACATCATAAACTTATTTACCTGTTTTACAAGGCTGAGCAGTAAGAAAACCCAGCTGTTGCTGCAGAGCCACCCCCTCCCATTTTCTAAGCAGACCAGCCTTAGAATGTTAATGGCTTCCTGATTGCATGAGCAGTCTGAGCAGCTTTCTTAGTGAAATGGATACCCCTAACTTGCCTGAAAGAACAAAGGATGATCTTGGCTGTTACCGCGGAGATTTGAGGCAGACTTCTTAGTTGGCGAGAAAGCCTGCCTAATCCAAGGGGACTTTGTGACCATCTCTGAACCTCTTCCTAAGATTCAGTTTGCAATCACCTTCCCGGTCTTTTTAGAAGACCATAAAGAAGGGAACAGTTTACTCTCTGCAGACTAACTTTTGTCTGCTCACTATAGGCTCCTAGGGATTTTCTCTAAGTCCTGTTTATTGACAATGCATGCAAGGTCCTCATCTTTCTCTAATACAGGCAAGTCTGCATCCTACTGGCGTTGCCCAAACGGAGTCGGCACAGGACACACCAAAAAGAAGTTCTCAGCACAAAGGAGATTTACTTGCCCTAGAAGGACGAAGGACAGGGAATAAGAGACAAAGACAGGGAGACAGGAAAAATGAACAAGGGAGAGGGGGGAAGGGACTCCCAGAGGGACAAGGGACTGCCTCTGGACAGAGAGGAGACAGAGGTGGGTAAACGGCAATTATAAAGAGAAAAGAGGAAACCCGAGCTATGATGGGTTGATTTACTGTGACTGGGCATGTTAATTAAGGCGGCCAAAGGGGCTTTTGATTACTTGACTTCAATATTTTGGTAGTTGGACCTCCGTCATCAGCCTCAGGAGGAGGAAGCAGTCAGATAAGGGAATAGATTTTGGCAGCTAGCTTTAGAAATGTAATCTAACAGCAAGGAGGAGAAAAGTAAAAAGGCAAAACATGCTGGCACCATGTTTGCCATGCTCGGGCCAGCTAGAGCCCTTCACCAACCATGGCAGATCTGCCATGTATCAGTCTTTCCAACCCGCTGTGGTTTAATAGAGGCTGGAAGAGAACCCAAGATTATGAGAGAAGAGATAAAGGATCCTCTTAGACCTACACCATGGTAAGACCCAGCATGCCAGCGCTTTGGCTGTTCCTCAAGTCACAGGAGGGAGTGCAAAGCAGGTCAGGGGATAGCCATCCACGCGGGAGTTGTTACAGAGCTTAGAGAAATGTCCTAGTCGTGTTTCTATTGCTGTGATAAGACACCACCACCCATTTATAAAAGGAAGTGTTCATTTGGGCCTTAAGGTTTCAGGGAGTCCGTTGCCATCAAAAGGCATGGCAACAGATGTGACAGACAGGCAGGCATGGCATCGGAGTGGTGGTTGAGAGCTTGATTCACAAGTACAAGGCAGAGTGGGGATAGAGGGAGCTAGGCGGATGGCGAGGGCTTTTAAAACTTCAAATGGCCGGGCGGTGGTGGCACACGCCTTTAATCCCAGCACTCGGGAGGCAGAGGCAGTCGGATCTCTGAGTTTGAGGCCAGCCTGGTCTACAAGAGCTAGTTCCAGGACAGGCTCCAAAGCTACAGAGAAACCCTGTCTCGAAAAACCAAAAAAAAAAAAAAAAAAAAAAACAGCCAAAAAACAAAAAACCTCGCCCAACCCCTGGTGACACACCTCCTCTGACAAGGCCATGCCTCCTAATCCTTCCCAAACAGTCACCTGGGACCAAGTCTTCAAACATGTGAGCCTATGGGGGCCATTTTCATTCAAACCACCATGGGAAGCTAAATCTTTTATAAGGGTCAGTAAGAAGGCCCACCCTTTGTCCCCAAGGGACAGTACCCCAACTTTCAAAGCTCTTTACTATGGGAACATTCTGTTTGAGGAGCCAAGGGGAAGTCAATGATTTGCTCCCACTGTGTGCAGTACACAGAAATATTAGAGCCCTGTGGTGAACTGCCCTCGCTGGGACAGAAAACGCTCCAAGATTACCATGGGAATGCATTCAAAAACTAGCTGACCAGGGCTTGAACCTTCTTAGTCTCAGATGCCCGCATGTGGAATGTGCCCAGAAGCATTCAGATCTTTTGATGATGTGCCTTAGGCTTTCTGTTGCTGTTGTTGTGGATCAAGAAGCAAGTTGTGGAGAAAAGAGTTATTTGGCTCCCACTTCCGCGTTGTGCTTCATCAGTGAAGGAAGTCAGGGTAGGAGCTCAGCTAGGGCAGGAACCTGTAGGCAGGAACAAAAGCAGAGATCGTGGAGGAGAGCCGCTTACTGGCTTGTTCCTTATGACTTGCTCAGCCTTCCTTCTTATAGAACCTAGGACCATCACCTCAGTGATAGCGCCACCCATAATGGGCTGGGCCCTCCCCTATTAACAACTGATTAAGAAAATATACTAGACACTTTCCTACAGTGCAATTTTATGGAGACATTTTCTCAATTGAGGTTCCCTCCTCTTAGATGACTTTGCCTTGTGTCGAGGTGACATAAAACTAATTAGCATGTTTTGTAAATATCTGTTCAACCCTTAAAGAGATGTAAACTCAAAAGTCCCATAAGAGGAGGAAGAGCCTAAGTAGTTCAATCTCAGAAAGAACAGTAAGTCAGTAAATTGTTGGGTTTTTTTTTTTAACACATGATTAAAATGTTTAAATCAAGACCATAGATATCCAGGGCTATAGAGATGGAGCGTGGTTAGGAGCTCTTGCTGTTCTTCCAGAGAACCTGAGTTCAGTTCCCAGCACCCACACCAGGCTGCTCACAATCGTCTGTAACTCTAGCTCTGGGAGTCAATGCTTCCCTTTGGTAGCTAATGCATACACATGGTATGTACTCACCGGCACACACACATACATCAATAAAAGTAAACTAAGTAAAAAATTTTAGATATTGGGGAGTTCCCTTTAATTACTGAATCTATTTTTATGTGTTTGACTATGTCTAAAACTTGGCAGAGAATCATGCCTATAATCTTGAGATCAGAACATCAACATGAATTCAAGACTGGCCTGGGATACCTAGATGATCTTGACTCAAAACAGAAATAAACAACTTTCATGATAAAATGATTAAATACTTTTTAGTAAATAATTTAAAATATCAGAACTTTCCTGTGAAGCAAAGGCACTCAGGATGTGAACTTTTCCTGGCAGCAGTTAATACTTCTTGTCCCCTGGAGACCTCAGCTATAGGATAAGGAAGAAAAATCTGTAAGCATTTTATTCACACTTAATTTAACTTGAATTTAAGTTTTGTCAAAAATTGATGGTTTTTAAATATGGGGGAAGACCTGGTCTCTCAGTCAGTGTTCTGTTGTTGTTGACACCATGACCACTGCAACTCCTACAGTCAGTATTCTATTGTTGTGGACACCATGACCACAGCGACTCTTACAGTCAGTGTTCTGTTGCTGTAGACACCATGACCACAACAACTCTTACAGTCAGTATTCTGTTGCTGTAGAGACCATGACCACAACAACTCCTATAGTCAGTGTTCTGTTGCTGTAGACACCATGACCACAGCAACTCTTACAGTCAGTGTTCTGTTGCTGTAGACACCATGACCACAGCAACTCTTATAAGGGAGAGCTTTTGTTTGCAGTTGTCTTGTTTCAGAGGTTTAGTCCATTGTCATTATGACAGGAGGCATGGTTGCTGACAGTCAGATATGATGCTGGAAAAAGAGTTGGGAGTTCTACATCCAGATCTGCAGACAACAAAAAGAGAGACACCGAGCCTGACTCGAGCTTTTGAAACCCCAAAGCCCATTGATAGTGATATATTCCCTTCAACAAACCATACCTCCTTCAACAAGGCCACACCTACTACAACAAGGCTACACCTCCTCATCCCTCTCAATAATACCACTCCCTGATGAGCATGTGTTTAAATATATGAGCCTATGGAGCCCACTCCTCTTCAAAGCACCACACCTGGGGTGAAGTTTGACATTCAGGTTAAATATCATTGGATGACTAGCTCTTGTTCCTAATATTCTAAATCTGATACAGGACCCATAAATCATATAAACAGTTGGCCTATTAGCTCAGGCTTACTAACTCTTACATCCTTCATTAACCCATAATACTTTTCTGTGTTAGCCGCATGGCTTGGTACCTTTTATCAGCGAGGCATTCTCATCTTGCTTCCTCTGCGCCTGGGTGACGACTGCAAACCAAGTCTTTCTTCTTCCCAGAATTCTGTTGTTCTTGTTACCCCACCTATACTTCCTGCCTGGCTACTGGCCAATCAGCATTTTATTAAAGCAATATAAGCAACAAACCTTTACAGGGTAGAAGACAATTGTCCCACAGCAGCTGTATACCCTAGCTTGCCTGGAACTTATGGCCCTTCTATTTTGGACTTGTGGCTACTGGAATTGTAGCTGTGTGCCCCCACACTAGGCTTTAGAAATTTTGAAAATCATAACCTTCAATGTTTCATTTATTTGTGCATTGAGTATGTGTCCCATGGCAAGAGTATGGTGGCCAAAGGACAATTCCTAAGAGTCAGGTAGGCTTGGTGACAGACACTTCACCTACTGACCCATCTTGCAAGCCCTGACTGTCACTATTTTTTAAAGTCTTATGTAAATTTAAAATATTTAGGTATTCAAAAGTATTTTTATTTTATTATTTTATTTTATGGAGACAGGGTCTCTGTATTATATAACTTTGGTAGTTCTGGAGCCAGCTTTGTAGACTAGACTGGCCTTGAACTCAAAGTGATCCACCTACCTCTGCCTCCAAAATGCTGGGACCAAAGGTATGTGACACCATGCCCAGCTTAACTTTAAAAACAGTGGTTAAGAGGACTGGCTGCTCTTCCAGAGGAAGTGGGTTTGATTCCCAGGAATCTAACATGGTGGGTCACAGTTGTCTATAACTCTAGTCTCAGCAGCTTCCATGCCCTCTCCTGGCTTTCCAATGCCAGGCACCCAAGTAGCAAAATATCCAGACATAGAACTTTTTTCTGAAGTATATTATCCACATGTTGTTGAAGTTTGTATGCTACTCTGGATTTGAGTATAACTTTAAAAAAATACAAAATAAAATTTGGAAGTTGGCAGAAGCAGTTGGTTTAGTTTTAAATTGATAAGAATAAGATAAAAGAAGGATACATGAAGCTTTGAAAACGTGTGGCAAAGTCTCCAACAATGTGCACATGAAATACAATAATAGTGATCTAAAGCACGTTACCCTAAACTGTGATTATAATACCATCACCTGTAGGTTGTCTGTATGAAACCAGAGACACGGAATGCACAGTGGATGCATCCGCTGACCCCCACTAGGTGCCCCAGATCCGGCAGATTACGGTTACCATGGCACCTGAGAGACTTGGGGAGACTGCAGAGTATCTGGACTGGTCAGCCTGAGCTCCAAGGCTCCAGAGATGGAAAATGGGCTGTAAGTTAGGGATTGGCACAAAAGGAAGATCCCTTCCCTTAGGAGATGAACTCTGAGCAAGGATATTATCCAATGTCTTTTAAAGATCTGTGCGGGTAGGCTCAGGGTGCTGTCCGTCACTGTCCTACTTTAATCCTGGAAGGGCCCTCAGTGGAGGACGTGGGGTGGGCTAGGAAGCCTGGTTAGTGCTCACGTCGAGTCTGAACTCTGTAACAGGGCCACGATACGGCATAGGACTGTATCTGTCTGGGAGAGGGGACACGCTTTCCTAAACAGTGTCATGCTCCTTAACATTATTGTCAACTTGAGACGACTTAACGGGAATCTCAGTGAAGAGCTGCTGAGATCAAGTTGCCCCGTGGACATGTCTTGACGGCTAACTGATGCAGGAAGACCCAGTACCCCGTGGACCACAGCGCTGCCTAGGCTAGGCCCCAAACTGTGTAAGAGCAGAGAAAGCTAACACAGAGCAGGCAGGCAGGGCAGGCACTTGTTTCTCCTTTCTCTTGACCCCGAATGTGGTGCTACTCAGTCTCTCAAGCCCCTGCAGCTCTTACCTCCCCATTGGATGTACTGTAACCTAGAATTCTAAGCCAAATAAATCCCCTTCCCCCTAAAACTGCTTTCGGTAGAGTGTTTTGTCATAGCAACAGACATGAAACTGGAACACGATCCGAGATGGAGAGGGTACCATTTCTTACCTACACAAAGGCCTCTGTGGGCGGGCTGTAGCTGTGAAGAATGGCCACACTCGAATCCTGGAGTGCTAAAACTCGGAGCGCCCATTGAAATTCTCGGAAAGTAGTTTGACGATAAATAAAAGATGGCATGACTTCATACAGTGGGCAGTAAACATATGGAACTCATTATCCTCAAGATGTTGCAGAATCCACAAATATAAATAGGATAAAGAAAGATTTAGATAAATCCACGCTCGTTAGATTCCTGTGAGCGGCTAGAGTATTGCTGGAAACACACGGGGAACATGGCCAAATGCTTTCAGGAAAAAAATACCGTATTTGTATTCAAAGTGCCCAGCAGATCCAGGGCCACAAACTGAGCACACTGACTGTCTACTCAGGAAATCAACCGCAACCAAGTTTTCAAAAACCTGGGTGTTACTCGGCTGTGTCAGAGGGATCCCAAGCTCTCGATTCAGTGTGGGCTATAACGTGATATCAAAACAAGTTTTCGTCTCGCCTTTTCTAGATAACCTGGATTTGTGATGAATGCCGATTACTCCTGGGCTATGAGAAAGGGCTCTCTTAGCCCAGGGTGACAACTGGGACCTGTGATGCCACAAATTCAGTTTGAACTTCAAATCCCATTTTTGATTTTTTGACCTTCTCCCCTGTTTCTCAGACCTCTGTCTTCTCGGACCTCTGTCTTCATTGTGGAAAAGGAGCACTTCTTTCTTGTGTGCAGCAGAAGGTCCATAATCTCTCTAGCCCCAGAGAACCGGCCCATCTAACAATCTCAAGTGAAAGCTGTAGGGGGAGAAGCACATTTTGGTACCACCATTGGCCTAGGATGCAGAGGAGTTGACTCCCATGCTTGGGGAGCTTCAGGCCCATTCTGAATCCTCCCAGGAATATGTCTGTTTCATTCCCTTCACTGAGCATCTCAATGCAACTGCAGAGGCAGACAAAGAGCATCTTAAGCGCAGGCCTGTAGCCTATCTCCAGATGTGGAAGGTGTGCTATTTTCTTCCTCCAGCCCAAGGCCCACGTCTCCGATCATCATTTATCGACACCGGCACGTCGCTCCTTTCCTTTGTCCGAAATGATGAATTCGAGAATTCAGGGACTTGTTCCGCAGGGCTCAGGAGGGCAGTGCCTTGAGGCACAGTAATCCAGTCTCAGCGCATTTGCGCTACAAAGTCTAGCTCGTACCCTCTGCGCTCTTGTCCACCAGCACGAGGTGCCGTTCCCTTCCCCTCCCGAAGTCTCCTGGTTTTGTTTCTGAACAACAATGCGTGCAACCTCTAAATGAGCAAGTGGTCCTGGCGCAATATAGTCCAAATTCCCACCTTAAAGCGAACTAGCATTTGTCCGTGAAAAACATTGCGCCATCCTATGTGCACAAACCCTGATAATAGTTGTTTGACAGCCCAGAGTCGCGATGATTGGGAAGCTCTAGGTCAGAGCAATGCCTTTGCCTTTGAATACCTATGTGACGTGACTCATCTGCTAGTTCTCACGAAACACATGAACTATCTTTTCTAAAGGTAAATTCCAGATTCCATCTCTAGGGCCAAAACATGACCTATAATTTTTAAAGTCATAGGGAGTTCCCCCTTCCTCCTGCTCATCATTTCCGACGATCTTATATAGTGCTGTTTCAGCTCAAGCTGCTCCTTAGCAGAGTGTAAATGTTCAGTGCGTTCTAAAGCAAGATTTCCAGCCGGGCGGTGGTGGCGCACACCTTTAATCCCAGCACTCGGGAGGCAGAGGCAGGCGGATCTTTGTGAGTTCGAGACCAGCCTGGTCTACAAGAGCTAGTTCCAGGACAGGCTCCAAAGCCACAGAGAAACCCTGTCTCAAAAAACCAAAATAAATAAATAAATAAATAAAGCAAGATTTCCATGATTTTCTCTTTATACTTCAGCACTCAAGGTTCAGGACATGACTTATAAACTGCAGCTTCTTCCCGAGCAGACTCGTCCTGTGGCTGCTTCCTAGTTACCAGGGAACTTGATTCATTCAAAAACAAGCTTGCAGAGCCGGCATCTCTCCAGAGAAGATCTATAAAAGGCCAGCAAGTCTTTGTTAATCATGATCAGCCACACTAATAATCAGGGAAATAAAAATCGAAACCACAATGAGACACCAACTCACCCCAGTTAGAATGACGACCACCAAAGAGAAAAAAAATAACAAATGCTGGCAAGGATGGTGAGAAATCAGAACTATTTTTGGTGGGAATAGAAATCAATACAGCTCTTAGGGAAACCAGTTTGGAGTCTGCTCAAGAAACTAGAAATAGAATTATGATATGATCCAGCAACCACACTACTGTTTATATACCCAAAAGAAAACAAGAGGACGTCCAAAGTCTCTCATTCTCTGCACATCGCCCAGCTGTGGATCTCTGCTAATTGCCATTGGGGTGGTTTGAAAGTAAATGGCCCCCATGGGCTCATAGAGAGAGGGGCACTATTAGGCTACACAGCACTATTAGGCTGTGCAGACCTGCTGGAGTAAGTGTGAGTTTGTTGGAGGAAGTGTGTCACCAGAGGTGGGCTTTGAGGTCTCAGAAGCTCAAGCCAGGCCTAGAGGCTCCCTGTCTCTCCATGCTGTCTGTGGATCCAGATGTACAACGCCCAGCTCCTTCTCCAACAGCACCGTGACTGCCTGCACACCTCCACGCTTCCCACCATGGTGATAATGGACTGCGCCTCTGAAACGGAAAGCCAGTCCCAATTAGATGTTTTCCTACATAAGAGTTGCCATGACCATGGTCTCTCTTCACAGCAATGGACACCCTAGCTAAGACAGCCCTCGACTGCAAGCGACAGCCTTTCTAATAGAAGTCAAATGAGGCATTGGTCTGTGGGTGCAGTAATATGTCACTAGGAGTCAATGAACTGCTATGTCCCTCTAGCAGAATAGTGTACTAGGTTTTGCCTTAGGCTCATGACCCATCTAGTCTCAGGTTCTTGGCCACTTTAGAAAGTGTCAGGTATGGGTTCAATCTCATCGTGTGGGCTTCAAATCCAGTTTTCAGATGTGGCTGTCGACTCTGTAACACTTGTGCCAGTATATCTTGCAGGCAGGTTGAAGGTTGTGGGAGGGTCCACCTGTATTTCTGTGTTTTGATTGGTAAATAAAGGGCTGCCTGGCTTATAGTTAGGCCAACCCTTAGGTGGGCGGAGTAGACAGAATGGAAGTTCTGGGAGGAGAAGAAAGGAAGTGGGAGCAGAAGCCACGAGCCGCCGCCGCAGATGGATGCAGGTTAGACCCTTCCGGTATGTCACCACGTGGTGACTTACAAACTTTTATAATGGGTTAGTTTAATTATGAGAGCTAGCCAAGGAAAGGCTAGTGATAATAAGCCGGGCAGAGTTTAAATGAATCCAGTTTGTCATGTGGTTATTTCGGGTGCAGACGGTCAGCCGCTGAGCGGGCCAGCGGCTGGGTGCTGGGAACATACAACCCGCACACCGCTCCCCTAATCACAACAGAAGGTCACAGGCTTTTTAGCTGGGTGACATTAGCGATCCCTTTTCTTCCAGCAACATGATGCTAGCCCGTACGAGTGAGGCTTCCAGTCACACACTAGCCCCATTTCCCCCACGTCTGATGAGTTCTGTAAGTGGTGTCTTCGGTGATGGGGCCTTCCCAGCAGTCATAGAGAGTAAGTAAGAGCGCTGACAACAGCTTGTGCGGCTTGGGAGATCCATGGAGCCCTTTGATCAACAAGAGGTAGCCCCTTCATGGCAGCGGAGGTTTTACTCAGTGGTATAAGATGTCTAGATGAGGCACTTTCTCCCCCATCACATGGGCATGAGATAGAATCTATTAGGTTTCTTTCACATGTTGGTATGTTTCAGGAAGCTTCTGCAGCGGTGGGTTTCCGTGTGGTTTTCCAGAAGGTCTGTCAGTTGTCCTTACTCCCATTCCCTCCCATCCTTCTCTCCCATCCCCCTCCCCCATTTAATCCTGGTTTAGTTTTACTTTTATCTCTTTATATATTTATATATAAATATAGAATATATTTACTATATTCTAGGTCCCCCTTCCTCGGAAATTCCCTCTCCCATGCCTGGTCTCTTACTAGATATCTAACCTCTGTGATCAAGAAGCACACATGTCAAACACCTAAGTTCTAACATCCACATAGAAGAGAAAACACGGGCCGGGCGGTGGTGGTGCACGCCTTTAATCCCAGCACTCGGGAGGCAGAGGCAGGCGGATCTCTGTGAGTTAGAGACCAGCCTGGTCTACAAGAGCTAGTTCCAGGACAGGCTCCAAAGCCACAGAGAAACCCTGTCTCAGAAAACAAAAGAGTTGTTTGTTTAGTTTATTTCCCATTTATTTATTGGATCATCTATTCTTTTACTCTTTCCTTGTTTTTGTTTTTTAGTTCTTTATATATTCCAGTTATTAATCTCCAGCAGGATGAATAGCTGGCAAAGTCTTCCTCCTGTTGGGTAGGTGTCTCTTCAGTCTGGAGTATTTCACTAGTTCTACAGAACTTTTAGCTGGGTGCAGGTCCTTTTGTCAATCAGGTTCTTCATCTCCTGGGGCCGTTTTGGGAAAACCTTTGCCCGTGTCAATGTTTATCTTGAAGCCCCTCCCATCCCCGCCCATCACCAAATTTTCTACTTGAAGTTTCAAACTTTCAGGGTTTACATATGGTCTGAGAGCTCCATTTGAAGAAATGCTGCCTGCCCCGTGTTCTTGGTGCCAAAGGGTTTGCAGAAAAATGCAGATACCATGACGGGATCTAGAAGAGATTACCTATTAGTATTTTAGGGTACCATATCAACTTATTTTGGTCAATTTGCTTTCTTTGGTGGTCATGAGTGACAGGTGATTTCTTAATGCATATCCAAATATCTCTATGTTTTCTTCTAAATCATACTTAATTGATAGTGCTTCTCCCCTAGAGACATTTAAGATGATGATGTCAATCTGTGTGTGACAGAAACAGTGTCGCTCACAGAGCAATCGGCTGCACCCATCTATGTCTACACTTGAAGGGGAATGGTCCTGGCCTATTCGGCTTATAGCCACACCCCGCCATTAGTTAATTATTCTGCCCCTAATTAGCCGTTAGCTAATTACTAGGGGTTGGCCCATCAGACCCCAATTAGGTATAGAAGGGCAGATTCACGTTGTAAGCACTCTCTCTGCAGATCGCGGGTCTACCAACGTCTTCGGAGAAGCACGTTTCCAGAGTCTGGTATTGTAAACCTGTGTGTGTTTCTTTTCCTATTAAACTGTATGTATTAAATATAGCTGGTTCGGGTTATACTTGGTTGAAACGCCTACATACACTCTTGGGGGAACCTTGTTCTTTGTGAGCCATTCTGGCTGGAGGAGTACGGGCAGAAGATGGTCTGCGTCATGTTATAGATCAAAGTGTAGGGAAACCAGCTCAGTTCCCAGTGTTCTTCCTCACACAGCAGTAATGTGGAAGCCTTCTGTAGAAGAGACGGGGCCTCGATCCGTACGTAGCTGCTGCGTGAGTGAGCATACATAAGGCCCCAGCTGGCCTGCCGTATGAAAGAGACTTCCGTCAAATGTTCCCCTGGAATCTGAGGGCTGCTTCGACCACATCAAAGCCCTACTCAGCCTTACTGCAATGCAGTCCCCGAAACAGACAATGACACCTCACATCGGTGGCTATAAAGCATGGGCAAATCGGCGGTACGCTGGTAAATGTTCACCAACCAGTTGCATTGGTTTATACCAACTTGACACAGGCTAGAATCGTTTGGGAAGAGAGACAAAATTGAGAAAATGCCTCTATAAGATTTGCCTATAGGTACCGGGTGGTGGTGGCAGCACAGGCCTTTAATTGCAGCAATCAGGAGGCAGAGGCAGGCGAATCTCTGTGAGTTCAAAGCCAGCCTGGTCTACAGAGTGAGTTCTGAGACAGCCAGGGCTCTACGGAGAAACCCTGTCTTGAAAAATAGGCAACTCTGTAGTGCACTTTCTTAGTGATTGATCTGAGAGGGCCCAGCCCAGTGTGCCATCCTGGATCCTGCCAACCTGGACAGCTGGCTCTGAAGATATAAGAAAGCAAGCGGAGCAAGGTGGTGAGCAGCGCGCTCCATGGCTACTGCTTCCTTCCTGCCTGGCCTCTAGATTCCTGCCATGGCTTCTGTCGGTGATGGACTTATGTCAGAACACAGTCCAAGAATGGAGTCCTGTGAGGAGAATCCTGAGTGCTTGTGAGAACCCTCCGAGAAGACAGGACAGGAGTCATGTGACTTCAGTTTCTTTTTCTTTTCTTCTTCTTCTTCTTCTTCTTCTTTTTTTTTTTTTTTTTTTTTTGGTTTTTCGAGACAGGGTTTCTCTGTAGCTTTGGAGCCTGTCCTGGAACTAGCTCTTGTAGACCAGGCTGGTCTCGAACTCACAGAGATCCGCCTGCCTCTGCCTCCCGAGTGCTGGGATTAAAGGCGTGCGCCACCACCGCCCGGTTGCTTCTCTTGCTCTTTAAGGATACATCTCCCTCTCTCTCAACGCATCCCCCTTTGGTCCATGTCTTCACAGGAGCCAGTGCGTTTAGTGCTCAAACGTCAGTGAGCATCTCCAACAGGGCAGGGCGTGAAGAAAGAGTCGGTCGGATGTCAGACTCACACGCACACATTTAAACTGCACACAGTCAAAAACCTCTCCCTTGTCACGAAGAAACGAAAGGCATGTGAAGCAGCTGTTGGCAGCTCTGTCAGCCCTCTGGTGGCATGGCCAGCAAGCTCTGTTTAGTCATTTTACATAGCAAGGCAGTTCGCTGTTTAGACACACTTTCTAATTACCACGTAAGCATTTTATTGTTTTACGGGTCATGTGTAACACGCTATACTATCTTCCACTTCAAATAATGACAGAATTTCAGTAGTCGGCTTATTTTTTTATTTTATTTTATATAGAACCTTTTATTTTTAGTACTGCTGATACCAAAGGCATAAAACTAGGTCACTGACCTTCTAAGTGAAATGCATAACTTTAACGACATCTATTTTGCCAAGCTGGGGAACATTTTAATAAGTCTTGGTGTTTAGTTTGGTCCAGATGGGCAATGCTGTTGGAGAAGTAGGTTGTGGGTAAGCTTAACATAGCTTAAAATACAAGGATCCGGGCTCGTGACTACCTGTTGTGAGATGAGAAACAGGAAGGAATCCAGAGGATGCTGAACAGCCTTACGTACTCTGCACCCTCAAAAGCCTTCCTTTCGGACCGAGACTTCCATCACGGACTGATGAGTCTGATCAGTTAGAACGGGACTTGGTCCATTCTTGGGACTCTTCCCCATGTGCTAAACCTTAGCTATGGTCGAGATGTGGAGGAATCCCGAGGCAATTTGAGCAAGCCCTCCCACGCAGTCATCTCTCTTCCTATCACAGAACCTCACATTTCTCTGAAAGAGCGCTCTTTCTCAGTAGCTTGGACGTGTGGGGTCTTAAAATGTCCCTTTAGGGAAGGCCAGCCTCTAAAGTCTCCCCTGTCTGAGCCTTAGAGGAGGTGATGTCCTGAGAAGCTGTTAGGGCTCCCTCCTAGGCAAGCACACACTTCAGAGTGTGGAAGACAGCAGATGAGAGGAGACGGGCCTGGGCAAGTGTGCTCCTCCCTGAGCTGTCTCAGCAGTTCCTGGCATGTCAGCTGCTTTTGAAAGACTTCAAATTTTTTAAATAAAAGCAAACCAAACCAAACCAAAGCAAACAAACAAAAAAAAAAAACCCACCAAGAATAATTACCGAAAAAGAAGACTAAACTAATGGTTTGTAAGAAAATTAAATCAAAGTCGCTGCTGGGGCATAATTTAAATAACACGATTCCAATAAAATTTGCAGCTCTGCTCTTGGTCTTCAAAGGCTTGCATCCCAGGATTTCCCTGCAAAAGGCAGCCTCGGAGACCAGGAGGTGGATGCCTTCCTCTGTCCTGGGAAGTGAGGTCCTTCGAGAAGGTAAAGCTACTGTGGGCACGGTGCCAACACAAGCACCCTCCAAGCAAATCTCCCTGCTTTTTAGGGCAGTGTGTTGCTATTTTCTTTCACTTTCTACTCTTGGCCAAAATTTGAATTCTTTTCCGTGGCTGACACTGCCTAAATCCCTTTCTAGAACCTTCAACACTTGAATTCCTAGTTTGGGGTTTTTTGTTTGTTTGTTTTGTTTTGTTTCTTTGCTTTTCCTTTTTCTTTTTTTTGTGTTTTTTTTTTTTATATTTGTTTTTTGTTTTTCGAGACAGGGTTTCTCCGTGTGGCTTTGCAGCCTGTCCTGGAACTAGCTCTTGTAAACCAGGCTGGCCTCGAACTCACAAAGATCCACCTGCCTCTGCCTCCTGAGTGCTGAGATTAAAGGTGTGTACCACTATCACCTGGCTGAACTTCTAATTCTGGACTTAAAAATCCATTCACGACTGACCTGTGGAATTCAAACATCCCCCTCCCTTTTTTTTTTTTTTTTTACTTCAAACTTCCCCTAAGTTAGACCACAGTACACCAACGTCACCTCTGTCACCTTTATGCCAGACCAGCCTAAGACATGCTTCACAGCTGGGTCAGAACAAAAAGCTGGTCTCTTCCTCAAGTCTGTTTCCACCGTGGCTTTCTCAGCCAAGGACACCGTCCAGTCGTGAGCACTGTGCAAGTAGTAGCCGGTGGAGCACCGGGTGGGCCATGCTGGAGGCCCCAGAGCCTCACCGTTCAGCCTGGCAGCTTGGCCTGCTTCTTCACAGATGGCGAGGGAAGGGGTGGGGGGAGTGGGGGGACATTAGTTTTTAAGTCTTCGAGCAACAGCTGATAAAAGGGTTAAAGGCAGAAATATTTATCTTGGTTAATAGTCCATGAAGCTGACCCCCACTAAGTGCCCCTCCTCTGGTGATGAGGAAGCAGAGAGTCAGAGGGGCCTGGGACACCAAGGGGGAGCACCAGCAACACAGCTCTGTCTAGACCTGCCTCCTGCCTCTACCAGGACCCACCGATGCCAGCGTCTATCGATAGATTAACCTGCTGATAAACTCAGAGTCCCCAAAATTCATCAGCTGATGGCCAAGCCTTCAACCACTCCAGCCTTGGGGGACATTTCCTACTCAAACCACGACTAAAGGTCATCTTTGCTCTGTTCAAATGTGTGGAATAAAACGACACATTCCACCTTCTCCGCCAATCTCTTCTGGCTTGAAATACCTATAATTAGTTGAAGCTCCTTCTCAAACCTAATTAAAAATTGCTCTGGACTGGTCCGTAACAGCGTTTCGCTGCGGTTATTAACTCTCCATCGTCTTTCTCTCGGCGGCTTCAAGTATTCCTTCTGGGGAGCCAGAAAACAGGAGAGAGGAGCACAAACCATGGATCCAGAGGTCACCCCGAAATAGTAGACGGACACCCAGACTGAAATGTATTTCTAATCCATAGGCCTTTCTCCCTAAGCTGTCTGCCAAATACACTCTGTGTGTGACCACAACACACAGGCCAAAACACCAGGAGCTGGGAAAAAGCCTGGATCGGGGTGTGGTGAAAATCCAGAGGCTGGGTCCCTCCCTTCGTTGGTAAAACATCTGACCGACATCCTGGGGCTGGGTTAGAGGGCAGAAGCCACTGTGAGGAGCTGCCCTGTTCCCACACAGGGGAATCTAACTCCCTGGCAGCTGGCAAGTTTCCTTGGTTCAATGGGTGTTCTGGCACGCCATAAAAGCCCTCCTCCTCCTCCTCCTCTCCGGGCTCCCTTTCTCTCCTCGCCCCCGCACTCCACACCCTACTGCACACACCCTCCCACGCCTACATCAATAAACCCCTCCCTGAGACATTCAGCACACACATGCACCCCCCCCCCACTTCCTTTCCCAACACACCCACGTAGCAAACTCTCCCACACAGCCAGGCAGCCCAGGGCAGTCTGTGGCTCATCCCCTGCTCAACCTTCGGAGACCTGGAGGTTGTATCCAGCACGGGGGCACTTCCTCTTTACGTTTTCTTCACCTCATCCCGGCCCTTCCTGCTCTGCTCCTTCAGCCTGGGAAAGCTGGCTCCCAGTCTCCATTTGTAATGTCACCAGCGGGAAAGTAGTCGGCCCTGCATGGCTTGCCTGCTGTTCTGCAGTGAGCCCGAGGGGGAGGGGGAGGGAAGTTGCTGGCAGGCACGTCTATTTCAGGAAACCACAAAAACTCGTTTTCCCTCCTTAAATTACTAAAGGAACCATTCATTCCAGCCCTGAAATAGTCACCAGCTTTCCTCTCTCTGTGTGACCGTGGCCAAGGTCCCCCATCCATTCTTCAGAATCCTACGTGTATCTCCCACCCAGGGCACCCCTCACCTCCAGCTTACCATGACCAGCAGACTCTAAAGACCCTAGAGAGGGCTATGAAGGAAGGGGTCAAGCAGTTTGGGTCTAACAGAACCTTTCAGTACACTCCAGCTTCCTGGTCTCTCACGTCTCTCTCTTGAAACACAGGCCCTCTCTGGGGCACATTCGCTAGCACTTGACCTCAGTGATCTCAGGCAAATGACTCTTCACAGCTGCCTGAGTTTCTGGTTATTTTTCAGTGAGGTGGAGAATAGTTTAGCCTCGTAAGTATTAACGGAAGCCCTTTATTTTTGACATATTTCATCATGACTTAATTTTTCAATTACATTGTGTGTGTGTGTGTGTGTGTGTGTATGTGTGTGTGTATACACTAATGCAGGCAAGTAGAAGAAGTCAGAGGACAGCCGGGCAGTGGTGGCACACGCCTTTAATCCCAGCACTCGGGAGGCAGAGGCAGGCGGATCTCTGTGAGTTCGAGACCAGCCTGGTCTACAAGAGCTAGTTCCAGTGCAGGCTCAAAGCCACAGAGAAACCCTGTCTCAAAAA
>JAQHUG010000153.1:2293087-2318512 GCA_028555095.1 Dicrostonyx torquatus | reverse complement strand
TTTTCCACACATGTGTAATGGTCACGTGTGTCCCAAGAGTGCTGACTCTGGCTGTGGTAGTGCTGTTTTCCACACATGTGTAATGGTCACGTGTGACCCCAGAGTGCTGACTCTGGCTGTGGTAGTGCTGTTCTCCACACATGTGTAATGGTCACGTGTGACCCCAGAGTGCTGACTCGGGTGTGTTTCAGACAGACACTTGCTAGTCTGGGAAGAGTGAAGGACTTTAATGACCATGTAGAAGAATTTTTGGTCATAGAATACATAGAATACTACAAACTGTGACAACCTCCCTTTGAACACTTAAGAAACAATTACTTAGGAAACCTTAAGTTTATCTTATTTTTTAATCTTTCAGCTCCGAGATGTAAATCTCTGAAGGAAGCAGACTTGATCGAAACATCTATGTCAGACTGTTACTGCTACAATCAAGAGTCGCAAATACAGTGGCCATACGTGTGGTCGATGGTCCAGGTCAGGCTACGTTCACATCATGTCTTAAGAATGTAAAATTAAAATGCACCGCTTTGGGATTTAAAGACATATTTTGTATGACTCAGAGCCGATGTGTCGGGATGATAGCTAACTCGAGGGGCGTGTTACGTGGAAGAGGACACGAATTCCTTTTCCTAGCTGCCCACGCCTTCCCCTGACCATTCCTGATGTGTGTACCATCTAAGTCAGTGGTTCTCAACCTGTGGGTCACGACCCTGTGGGGAGGTCGGACATCAGAGAGTACAGATGTTCACAGTGTGATTCATAACATGGCAACGTCACAGTTATGAAGTCACAGTGAAAAGAATAGTGTGACTGGGGTCAGGACAACAAAGGGAACTGCATTAAAGGTCGCAGGACTGGGAAGGTTGAGGCCGCGGCTCTAAGGACACAAAGAGGCCGGAATCGACAGTGATGCACGCACTCACGGGGAACGAATGTGTCGATGCAGAAGGACTGGGCTGGCTGGGGAAGGAGGGCTGTAGGCGGCGGGATAGTCTGCCCCGTCTCAGGACGCGATGGCAGCTTGTTCCCTTCCTAGAGAATAACATGTTTGAGGCTCATGCGGTTTCTGGTGCCACCATGCCCGGCACCTTGTACATTTTTCCCAGGGGCTTCTGGGACACAAAAGCTGCAGTCATGTTTCGCTCACATCCCTATTCCTTCATATTCATTCCCTCAACTTCTCCAAACAGCCTCACAACCCCGACGCCTCGTCCCATCTCAGTCTTGGCTGATGATCCTTCTGCTTCATTAAAAAATGGAAAAGAAATCCTCTAAGGGACAGGAGGTGGAGAGATTGTCAGAGTTGGAGGAGCTGAAAACACCGAGGAAACAGCTCTGAGCCAGGCGGGGTCCCAGCACCGAGAGGGGAAGCGTGCACAAGCCCGTGTCTCCCCGAGATGCTCCCCAGCTGACAGCCGTGACAGTGGCGTCTCAGTGGCTATACAGAGCACATTTAAGGGCAGGCAGCAGATGGGCAACTCAAAATGACCTCAATGATATATACTTTTTTAATTTATTTATTTATTAAGTATACAACTTTCTGCCTCTGTGTATGTCTGCAGGCCAGAAGAGGGCACCAGACCCCATTACAGATGGTTGTGAGCTACCATGTGGTTGCTGGGAATTGAACTCAGGACCTTTGGAAGAGCAGGGAATGCTCTTAACCTCTGAGCCATCTCTCCAGCCCCCTCAACGATATTTTTATAGGGTTTGTTTTTTACAGGTCTTTTGCTTATATATCCTGTTTTCCAAGTCTGTGTTTTTATGGGATTTGGATGAAGGTGTGTCTCTATATGTGTTTCATGGTCTCTTTCTTAGGGTACTTTTTTCCCGTTTGTTTTGAGTTTTTTGTTATTTATTATTTATTTTGGATGGCTGTTTATTTTGTAATCAGAAAAAAAATGGGTGTGGATTTGGATGGGTTGGGAGGATCTGGGAGAAGCTGATTGAGGAGAAACCATGATCAGACTATATTGGATGAGAAAAAATATTTTCAATTAAAAGAATATAAAAGTAAAGATGGAGGTCGTGTAGGAAAAGAAAAAGAAAAAAATTGGAAAGAATCAGGAACGGTTGAGTGCTCGCTCTTTTCTCAATGCCCACCTGTCAGCTCCTGCGCAGACGCTCTGCTCCCTGCCCGTGGGGATGGAAGAGGTGTGTGGTTCCCACCCTCCTCCTTCCAGCGAGCCGTCCTGCTGCATGGTTCCTTCAGAGCCCCCGTCTTCCTCTCTGGCTCTTCCTCGTTTCTCTGCTTCTCACTATAATAAAAACCCTCTCAAAAGCTGATGTCTGCCGTTCTCCCATCTCCGAACACTTCAGTCACTCAGACTTGCACCCCAAGGTTCCTAGCACCTCCATGTTGCTAACTTCAGTGTAAACTCAAACTTGTGACCCCTTCCTTCCAGTGCTGGCATCTGCAAACTGATGAGGGTGGGTGGCATTCCAGCCGCCCAGGACCAGATCGCTCCTGCCTCAGCCATTCCCGGGTTGAAGAAGCGGGAGGCTTTGATTCCGCCTGGACTGACCCGTTCCTGTTTTGCAGGTGACCGTGGCCAGTCGTGGCCTGCTCAGATTTGTATATATCACAGGCAGTCGGAACTGCCAGCATCCGGAAACCATTCTATCATTTATCAAATGTGTGATTCATAACTTTTGGGCCCCGGAGGAGATTAAGGGCCTGCTCATGGTCTTCAGTCCATATGGAGAAACCGTGTGCTTCTCCGTGAAGCCCATCGGGAGGGTATCGACCTACATTGTGAGCGTGGACCGAAACGGTAAGTGTGTTGTCATCAGAGCTGACTGGACAGACACTCGGCCACTTGACTTTCCGGTTCTTTCCGGAAACTGACACAGCACATCTGTGGTGTTTGCACTTTTTTTATCTTCCAGCCGTGGATCTCAGACTCCTCCTTCTGTTTGTGGCAGGAATTCTCCTCTTCTTTTCTGCCAAGACCTTGAGCCAGTAAGTGCCCATTTTTACATCTGTAGTGGTCTGATTCAAAGGCGTCTATGCTGTTTCTGAGTCTGTGCTGGGCGTTTGAACACCACCGCATGTCTGTGGCTCTTCTGGAATTTGCAAATGACAGGGCCGAGGGCAGCGTAGAGTCTCTGGAGGTACGTGCCTGGTGCAGAGTGCGCTTGCGTACATTAGCTTCCTATGTGAAGTTGGCACGACTCTTCCTGTTTTGTTGATTACAGAACGCACGTCCAGCATCACTTGATTCGTTCTCACGAATGCCAAGGTTCGTGCTCAGGTTCTCTGCTGCAAGGGGCCTGCTGTCTCTGTTCGGATGTTGGACCTGACAGATCCTTGCTTCCTGGATGCATGATGCCTTGCTATTGCGTTTCTCGTAACTTTCCTATAAAAGCCCCTCTCTTGCCAGCATTTACTTCTTAACCTGCCTGGCCCGCTTCGTACCATAACCTCCGTCGTCCTCAGCCTTGTTCAGTTCTGAGCTTGTCCTGAAGGTGTGGTCAGGTGTGTGTGGTGCTGTGGGCCGGCCTTTCTGACTGGGTGATGGATCTGCAGCCTAGACGTCGTCGATGGGCGGGGCTCTGTCCTGAGCCCTCCAGCAGCCCACACACTTGGAAAAGTCCCTTAGCTTCTTGGTATCTCGGGTTCCTCCTCTGTAAGATTCATCCGTGGGCATCTGGGGGATCCGTGGGGAGCTCTCAGGCATGTGCTTGCAGTGTGACAGGTGACACTTTCGGATCACATCCTGAATATAGACGGTAACTCAGACATTTAACGGCAGCCTAATGACTGAAAATTTCAAATACTGATTTCAATTTAAAATATATGGAACGTGATTAGAGTTTTTTCTTTCTAAATATGCCTTACCGACTACTATTGCCACATTGAGTGTTATGATTTTTTTTTAAACTGAAAGCGTGCTTGGTGTTGATGTGACCTTTTTCTCTGTGTTGACAGGAGCCCTGTTTTCTATTACTCTTCGGGTACCGTGCTAGGTGTGCTCATGACACTAGTCTTTGTCCTTCTGATGGCGAAGAGACACATTCCAAAGGTAGGTACGTATCTCGTACGCGAATGAGTAGAAAGCGGGATCCAAGCTTTTTTTTTTTTTTTTGGCTTTTCGAGACAGGGTTTCTCTGTAGCTTTGGAGCCTGTCCTGGAACTAGCTCTTATAGCCCAGGCTGGTCTCGAACTCACAGAGATCTGCCTGCCTCTGCCTCCCGAGTGCTGGGATTAAAGGCGTGCGCCACCACCGCCCGGCAGGATCCAAGCTTTTACAGATATTGAAAACTGAATGAAAGTTAACTCCCGCTGCGGCACATCCTGATTCAGATGTGAGCCTCTGCTGTGTAAGCTGACCGTAAAGTCTGTCTCTGAAAAGACGGTTTGTGTTTATCAGTGAGACATAGGATTATATCGTTTGGTGATCCTGAGTCTCTGGGGCATTACGTAATAAAGGCGCTACATCTATTTTTTTTTCTTGTTGTTTCTCCTCTACACCTTTTATAAAATAATGCCCCAAAGAATAAATTAATATTAGTTCATGACTGCAATTCTGTGGCGCCTTTGATTAAAGCTCTAAACGCCAGCATTTTATACTTTTAGTGGTTCTCTCCGACGTTAGCGCACTTGCTAGCCAGCTGGGGGGCTTGTGGTCCAGCAGTGGGGCCCAAGTCTCCATGCCCCTAAGCTCTCGCGCGAGGGGAACCGTGCCTTGAGCAGCGAGTCCTCCCTTTGACTTGACCTAGACATTTCTAGAGCAGAGACTTTGTTTGCTTCTGATTTTGTGAGGGTGAGGAACCAGTATATACGTATGTCCACATCGTGTCGCTGTTTTCTTCCACACACAGTATAGCACGTTTGGGGCGCTAATGATTGGTTGTTGGTTTGCTTCAGTTTACGTTGGCTGCCAGCTGACGGGAGACCCGAAGTGGCTGTCGAGTGGACACAGACTGTATGTATTAGGTAGGTAACGACACAAGAACCGTCTCTCGTCGGCTAGCTTGGGAAGTGCAAGCGGAGGACGTTCCTCGCGCGTCTACCCATTTCAGTTTTCACAGGGTTTAAGGAGAGGAGCGATTAAAAATAATATTTCATTGCGTTGCCATAGTTGGTGTTTGAGTTCATTTATATCCCATTTTGAACTCTTTTCCTCTATAACCTTGGTTTTTTTGTACAATGCATCGGAAGAGTGAAAACACCCCAGAACTGTGGCCGAGCTCAGCCATATCCAGGCTGTGGTGTAAACGCTGCACGAGGGGCCTTCTCGTCACCTCCCAATTCTCTCTCTCTCTCTCTCTCTTTCTCTCTCTCTCTCTTGTGTGTTCCGCGTGAAAGGTGGAAATGTAGCCAATGAAAACTCAGCTTTTCAGAAACAGAAAGCAGGATTACCATTTAATCCAATCCGCTTGCTTTATGGTACAAAAACCCTTCGATTTTGTTAGGAAATAATGGGGATTGGAGCCCCATTAATATCAGATTTCAAGTACGAGGACAGCGTTGCTAAAACAAAAGCAATTCATCCTTAAACACTTTATTTTTAGACTCCTTTCCTATTAGATTAAATTATTTATCATTCACTCATAACATGAAATATTCCTCTAAGTTCTTTACTCTGTGTCTCCAAAAAGCAAGAGCATTTTCTATATAACCAAATAACGATTAATTACTGTTATTAGTGCTAGGGATTATACCCGGGATGGCATGTATACTCGCTGCCTGTGTACCACTGAGTTATAACCTTGACCTCACTAGGAAATGTTAAAGATTAATAATGGCACAGAATCACCTGTTGCCCAGGTCATATTAGTATTTGAGTTACCCTTGCCTGGGTGTCTAGCCTGGACACCGTGCTGAACCTATTGGGCCTGGTAACGCTCTCCATCCATCATGGCTCCCTCATCACAGGGGCGTGCTGGAGAAGCCACGTCAGGCAGCCTGTGCAAGGTCCAGTCTCTGGATTTTTGGGGTGCCCATTTTGGGGGCATCATTTAGCCTGTTCATTTCTCCTCCGCATCCACTGCAAGGAAGAAACTGAATCCCAAGGTCTGCTTAGAAACAAAGTGAGCGCTTGTGGTCGGACTCATTAGACGTTGCCTGCACGTCCCATCTGGTGGCACCCCTAGCGTGTCACCCCATCTGAGTGTGGCTAGCCAGGGGTGGCTGCCTGATCGCTCCTCTGTAAAATGACATTCTCCTTTAGTGCGGAGAAAAATGAAAAATAAGGGTCAAGCAATGTGTGAAATCCACTGGCTTACTTCCGACCAAAGCAACCACGAACCATTTGTCCACTTAGGACACTGGGCTTAAAGAAGATATGACTCTATGTTATCCTAATTATCAGTATGTATCTTAAGTTATTACAAGTCAGCCTGTCGGGCCCGAAAGCCCGCTCAGTGGTCTGCAGCTCTCCCAGAGGCCTTGGGTTTGTTCCCAGCAAAGGAACAGGATTGGCTGGCTTACAACTGCCTTAGTCCACTTCCCGGGCACCGGCGTCTCCTGGCCTTGTGGTTACCACGTGCACATGGATGCAGCCAGACCGATAATGACAATACATCGTTAGAGTCAGCCTGATGGCTGCAGGTGCTTTCTTCGGCCTTCATTAGGAAAAGGAAATTTATTTTTTCTTAATTCTTAAATCATGGTTTTCTGATAGATGTTAGTTTTCAGCCAAGGCTCTGCCAGGTTTCCATGCCAGTTCTCAGGCTGACATCTAAATCCTCGCCCTTCTGTGTCTCCAGCCTACTTCCTGGTTGTCGGGCTGTGTAGCTTTGCCGCCTGCTACAGGCACGGGCCTCTCACCAGTGAGTGGAGCAAGGGCCTTCTGATGTGGACGCTGCGGCTCCTCTCCCTGGTCCTGGTCTACATGGGTGTAGCCGTGCCCCAGTTTGCCTACGCCATCATGGGCCTCCTCCTGGTCTCCCGGAATCTGCGCTATCCACTGAGAGCGGTCAGCTATCTGAGGTGGTGGGTATCTTCTCTGTTGCTACCAACTCTGACATTTTGAGTTCTGTGTTTTATTAGTGTTTTAAGAGATACTTTGGGTTACATCGCACAGGTAATTATGTGTAATCTGGAGGTTCCACTCTGAAGCCACAGGAGGGAAGAGAGCTCTAAGCATTTGCTCCCATCTCCATTGAGTTCTAGCACCAAGTACTCCGTAGTCAGAGCCTCACTAAAATCAGCAAAATGGCGTGGGCCCTGCCTGAAATTTCTGCCTTTATCACGCATTTCTTTTCATTAGAACCAAGATTGCTGTGGTGATATTAATTGTGCCATAAGAGTTAGGAGAAAACGTATCATAGATGATTGGAAGGAGTGATTCAGTTCATTGTGTTAAAGACTGGCTTTGTGAGAATACAGAAAGAAAGATACGGTAGCTTCTGTTGACACAATGCTTAGTCTACATCTGTGTCCGGCACACAGGTCGACACGGCCCTGCTTGCGGAAGTGAGGTGTGCTTGTGCAGATATGAGCGTGCATGTATATATCTTGTGCCTTAAGAGAAGAGGCGTGTGTGTGTGTGTGTGTGCGCATGTGCATGTGTGTGTGTGTGCGCGTGTGCATGTGTGTATGCACGCGTGTGCATGTGTGCGTATTTGTGTGCATGTGTGTTTGTGTCTGCACGTGCATGTGTGTCTGCATGTGCGCGTGCATGTGCGCACACCTGCCATGTTTGTGAGTACCTCGAATGGCCAGAAGAGGGCGTCAGGTCCTGTGGCGCTGGAGTAGCAGGCAGTGGGGAGCACCTGATGTGAGTGCTGGCAACCACACCACAGTCCTCTGTAAGAGCAGTTGGCGTCCTCACCACTGAGCCCTCTCCAGTCCCCACACTCGAGTATCCTATAGGTATGAACAGAGCTTGCTCAGGGACTGACGTCGGGTTAATCTGTGAATGACTTCCTGGGAGAGATGTCATTTGGTTGACTCTCAATGACCCCGAGTGAAGCTTGGACAGATGTGGAGGGTTTTCCTGACAGAGAAAGCTGTACCTAGTGCCATCATCAGGCGACGGTGCTGTCGGCGCAGTGAGTGAAGTGTGGTCTGGCCGGATGCAGCCACAGGCTGCACTGAGGGCTCTAGTCTGGTTCTTCACATGGGGGCTCCAGGCAGGGGCGAGGCAGTGGGTGGCCAAGAGGACTGTGGGAAACTCCGCATCCGCACCCCCATCGCAAAGGCAGTAGTTAAAGTCAGTAGGAGCTGATGGTTGCCGCCTGCAGATGTGATGCTGCTTTCAGTCTGCAGATGTAGACGGGAATTCAACTGTAACCCGTGCAGTACAGATGTTGGCAGTTAATCTGATGAAAAATAGAAGACACACCTGAGAGATGAGAATTATACCTGTGACAGTGAGCAGTTGTCTGCTGTCTGGCATAGGGGGTAGGTGATGGGGCGGCTCCTGCAGGAGAAGAGGGTGTTGGACACGGCTGTGGTCTACGCAGACTCGTAGGAGAGTGAGACGAAGGCTGGTAAATGGGGTTTAGGGATGTACACGGTTGTGAGGAAGGAGACTCCATGGTCACGGGTGGTGGATGGACCCGGTGGCCACGTGTGTGGCAGTGTCCACTCAGTGACTCCAGGGTGCCCAGACAGAGGGAATGGAGGCTGAAAGGCCGCAGTACCGGTGGGAGGTCATGAGACCAGGGGCTTCTATCTTTGCTCTGCTCTGGGATCATCAGAGGTCCCTGTACCAGGAGGAGGCTGGCCACTGCAGAGCCTCCCGGCCACCATCTTTGCCAGGCTGTGGCCCAAGGCATCCAGGGTAGAACTCCTTTCTCCTTAGGCACCCAGCTGTCTTACCAGTAGCAAGTGTGCTCTCCTCATTAGCTGGGTGGCTCCATTATTCATCCTTGGGGCTTTCTGTAACAATCCATGTATACTGTTACAGTGTTTACTTTAAATTTTGCTAAAGAATAGTTCTATGAGGGCTGGAGAGATGGCTCAGAGGTTAAGAGCACTGACTGTTCTTCCAGAGGTCCTGAGTTCAATTCCCAGCAACCACATAGTGGCTCACAGCCATCTGTAATGAGATCTGGTGCCCTCTTCTGGCCAGTAAGCATTCAGACAGACAGAACACTGTATACATAATAAATAAATCGATCTAAAAAACAAACAAACATAGAATAGTTCTTTGAAAACCCAGGGAGTAAAGCAGGAACTTACAAACTAAATAGACCAGAGAAGGAATGTCTTGACGTTTGCATCAGACTTGCTGGTTTGTAAAAAGCTGTTCACATATCACATATCATTAACATATCACATATATGTTAATAATATGTAACAGCTGTTCTTTGGATTAGCTGCTGGGCAGTCTGTACAAATGTCCCATTTCATCTTCACGGTAACCTATGAGACAGTGATGGGGCTGGGAAGGGATTGGCCGGTTCAGGCCGGGAGTGCCCCCTCAAGCTGGGTCGTGCCCTGATTTTCTGGGCCGGAGTCTCAGAAGAGGAGAAGGAAGCAATTGGTCCCTCAATCCGGCTTATCAACAGTTAGCCCAGCCTTCAAAGGGAGAGACCTTGACAGTCTCAGCCCTCAAGGAAAACAATGTATGTTTTTAACCTTTGGAAGTCCATGTGAGAGATTTGAATGTGTCCTTACTGGCATCTTGAATTCCTAAGTACAGATGCCTATATTATTGTGATATTTATGACTTTTCTGACTGGGAAAGAAAATCTAGTCTCTGGCTTCTTAGCAGCTAATAAGTTCTTTTCTGCCCTGGACTCCTGTGTGGCACTTCCGCTCTGCATGTCAGCGGCTCCACCACTAGATGGAGCAGTAGCCCACAGGCCCAGCTTCCAGTCACAAGCTATGGATGTCCCCATTGATCTCCATAAAAGGACATACTGAAAGCTTGTTTCTGTTTGGGCCAGAGAAAATCAGCAGGCAAAGAGTACGGAAGCCAGACTTCTTGTCTAGTTGTATGATTAGAAGTCACTAAGAAAAAGTTTAACTCAACGTCTCAATCAGAAATTAATTCTCAAAAGCCTTAGGAAATTGCTATGATGATCAGAGAAGACAGTAGGCCCCCTGCCTGTTCCCACTCCTCAGTCATAGGACTGTGGAATGCACAGTAGGCCCCCTGCCTGTCCCCACTCCTCAGTCATAGGACTGTGGAATGCACAGTAGGCCCCCTGCCTGTTCCCACTCCTCAGTCATAGGGTGGTGGAACGCACAGTAGGCCCCCTGCCTGTTCCCACTCCTCAGTCATAGGACTGTGGAATGCACAGTAGGCCCACAGTGCCTGTTCCCGCTCCTCAGTCATAGGACGGTGGAACGCACAGTAGGCCCACAGTGCCTGTTCCCGCTCCTCAGTCATAGGACTATGGAACGCACAGTAGGCCCACAGTGCCTGTTCCCGCTCCTCAGTCATAGGACTGTGGAATGCACAGTAGGCCCACAGTGCCTGTTCCCACTCCTCAGTCATAGGGCGGTGGAACGCACAGTAGGCCCACAGTGCCTGTTCCCACTCCTCAGTCATAGGGCGGTGGAACGCACAGTAGGCCCACAGTGCCTGTTCCCGCTCCTCAGTCATAGGGCGGTGGAAAGTGTAGGGTGCAGTACAAGGAGTTCAGAGGTCATACTGTTGATGTCTAAGACGTGTCTTTTACATGTCATAAGGATTGGATTAGACGGGACTATGACAACCAGATGTCATGTGTTTCAGGAAGATGAGGCTGTGGTTCACAACAGAACCGCCGGTGGTGAAGTATCTCACCGAGGACGAGTACAGGGAGCAAGCCGAGGCCGAAACAGCCAGCGCTCTGGAGGAGCTGCGCCGTGCCTGCTGCCGGCCCGACTTCCCTTCCTGGCTGGCTGTCTCCAGGCTCCAGGCTCCTAAGAAGTAAGCCCTGCTCTGGCCGCGGCTCACGCCCTAAGCAGCGTGAAAATCACACATTTCTGCTTAGCAGCAACCATCTCTCTTGGTTACGCCTTACGTCAGAGTTGTGGGAGAGCTTTTGGGGAAATATGGCTCTCGTGTGGACGGGGCGAGGCATTGACACTGAGGTATAAGCATGCCACCGCACTGACAAGGGGCAGGGAAGAGATGCGTGAGTGGCTGGATGCATCCGGTTGTGGTGGGGCCTCAGAAACCCGCAGACAGTCCCCCTTCCCCTGCACGGCTGTCTATAGACTCTGTCCCAGGTGGAAATGCCTTCCTCGGCCTGCACAGTCAGGTTCCATCAAAGGGGGAGCAGCGAGGCTCAGATAAACCTCTGTGACCGCCTTCCCTGTCTGAACTTTCACAGGTTTGCAGACTTTGTTCTGGGAGCGAGCCACTTGTCACCCGAGGAAGTCAGCACTCACGAAAAGCAGTACGGCCTTGGGGGCGCCTTCTTAGAAGAACAGCTCTTTAGCCTTCAGGCCGAGGGTCGGCCCACAAGCTGACATCCGCGTGAACGAGGGATCTGGTGAAAAGCAGAGATCCTCCTACGGCGGGCAGTGGGAAAAATGTCACGGCTGAGGAGAATAAGTCACGCGACAGAGGAAAAGCATGCAAGCCGAGAACTCGCCCCTGGAAGCCTGCTTACTGTGCCGTAGGTGGCATAGGACTCTACGAATTATCGCCACTTGCCCCAAATGAAGAAGACAGTAAGCAAGGTCAGATACCTTCCCAGCCCCAGGCTCCAGCTTCTCTCTTGATGCCGTGAAGCTCGCTCAAAAGGCTGCCTTGCTCTCCCTCCGTTTCTGGATAGCAGTGTTTTCTAAAGTGCACTCCGCGTGACACTAGTTAGGGCTGATGACGGCTTCCCGCTTCCCAGGCCAGCACGGTGGTTTCTCCATCCTCAGCGCTGTGAAGTCATTGTTGGTCTGAGTGGCAGGAGCGTGCACCAGAAATCCATGAGATGAATAATTGTTAGAATGTGCTTGGAGATTCAAGTGTAAGAGGTGTGTCCTCAGTAGCCTTGGCCGCGCGCCAGCCCTGGTGCACCCCGAGACTCGGGTAGACGACCATCTTCAGACGGAGGGTCAGGGCTCTGTCGCTACAGCCTTGGTCTCCCCATGTTAGTGCCTCCATTTTTGTCTATGTTGCTTTCTTTTTTAAATAATGGCCAATTAGCTATTTAATAACTGACGGGAAAAAAAAACATTTCTTAGGATTATATTTAACGTTTTCACAAGATTTTATATGCAGATTATAATTTTTGTACTTTTATATATTAAACTTGAAAGCAGGTAGCCATTTGTGACATTGAGATTTATTTTTTTAAACTGCTTTTGTACGTTCGCGATGGTTTCTCACAAAGCAGATTTTGATACTCTTTTTCTTATAGAGAGAAAATGTTTGTTTCTTGATCCAGGATAAACTCCAGCATGAAATGAGCCACTAATTGTGCCTCGACCCCAAAGACAGGCGCAGAAACGGGTCTAAGGGTTGACTAAGGCGAACATTCTGTGAAGGAGCCGCTGGCTTGATTCTCTGAGGATCAAATGCAGGCTCATTTTTGTTCGTCCTTGTTTTGTACTGCAATGATAGAAACATGAGAAGCCGTCCTTTGTAAAGAGAGGCACGGTGACGGGGACATATGGGAGTCACTGTCATTTCTTGAGAGCTGCGAACTTCGTGGAACTTTCTAGATTGACTCTCAAATGATCTTGAAGCAGTCCGTCAGGTTCCTGGATCTGCTTCCTACAGACACATTTCACATCAGGAGACGTGTTCCTTTCCTTAGAAACGTTAGGGCCGGGTGGTGGTGGCGCACGCCTTTAATCCCAGCACTCGGGAGGCAGAGGCAGGCGGATCTTTGTGAGTTCGAGACCAGCCTGGTCTACAAGAGCTAGTTCCAGTGCAGGCTCCAAAGCCACAGAGAAACCCTGTCTCGAAAAACCAAAAAAAAAAAAAAAGAAACGTTAGTCAGGGCAGTCTGTGCCTTTCCAGGGACCTCGGTCTTAAAAAGTCAAAGAATGCATGCGGTGTGGGGATGTGACTCAGTGGCCTTGCAGAGGACCTGGGTTCCGTATCCGTCACCCACATGGCAGTCCCAGTGATCTGATACCCTCTGACTCTGCAGGCACCAGGCGTGCATGTGTCCACAGGCAGAACACTCAGGCATAAAATAAAGCTTTCTTTATACAAAGTTGCCAGACGACGTGCCTCCGTTCATCTTGCCGTTCATCTTGCCGTTCATCTTGCCACCTGACCGTCTTGCCGGTCTAGACAAGCGTTCTCGCATGATTTGGCCACAGCTTAATCTGGGTATCCTTTTCTGTAGCTTCATTTATTGGTGCTATATTGCAACGTGTCAGGCGTGGCAGTGCTCGTGCATAGCCGTGCTCACCCCTCACTAAGTGGTCCGTCTAATATCGACTGTGTGTGTGTGTGTGTGTGTGTGTGTGTGTGATTGACACGGCTGTGCCCACTGCTGCGCCCACCCGCACCGCCTTCCAGAGCCACCGCACTGTGAGGAAGGAGCTCCCACCGCAGAGCCCGTGCAGCCACAGCGCCCGCCCATGCTGCCTTCCTGAGCTACCAGAGACTGCACTGTGAGGAAGCTGCTCCCTCAGCAGAGCCCCCCGCGGCCACCGTGAACACAGTGGCAGTCTTTTGGGAGGCTGTCTCTGCACTTAGTTTTGGAAGGAATCATGGATCTGTCAGATTGTTCTGTGAGAGGCCAAACAATTAAAGCATTTCTGGGAACACGTTTGGTGGCTTGTGTCACTGACCTCTGATTCAGTGTTCGTTACGTCACCGCTCCGGCCCTATGTCCTCCAGTCCTGTTGCCTTTGTCCTCCCTCCTCTTTCTGAAGGTCTTAGCCGGTGTGGTGACCACTCAACCAATGGCTGTGTCCTTCAGAGGAAGGTGGCAGCTGGTTTTGTGTCTCAGACCTTCACAGGCGGGAGCTTACACACGACAGAAGCCTGTGTTCTGCCCTCGCTAACGGTAGATGCCCGCAAAGGCTTCCTGTTACAAGCAGGTTGGGCTGTTTGACACCAAACGCGTGGGTGAGAAGCAGCGTAGGTGGCCGTGCTTAAAATCGGATCAGTTAAATGTTAATTTTAACAGCTGAGCCATCGCTCCAGCCCCTCCAAGGTTAATTTTAAAACACATTTTACAAGCACAAGCCTCAGAGATGCCCCCGATGTGGTTCTGGAAAGGGGGGAAAGGGGGTGCCGCCTCTGGGAGCGACAGTGCTGACAAGAGGCTCAGGGCCCTAAAGGTGTGACAGTGCAGTAAAGGTCACACACATTTTATGTGGCGAACATGGCAAAATCATGGAAGCTGTGGAAAAGTTAAAGTGTGGAATGAGAGTCAATGAAGTGGCCACACAGCACAGTGAAGATGAAGCCCGGCCAGGGGGTGGCCTGGGTTGGAGGACCAGAGCGTCCATGGCTGGACCGTCTCAAGAAGCAGCATTTGCCTTGCCTGTAAGTGGGATGGATAAGCCTGTGTTCACAGACCCACCAGTTAAGACAAAACTTGGATATCATATTATTATGGTGGAAGGAAGAAAATAAAAGCACATGAAAGACTGAAAAAAAAAAAAGAAAAAAAAAGGCTTTGTGAATTAGTTATGTAGTTTGCCAGTAATGCTTAGGGCTGAATTATAGGGGAGTGTCCATGTAACACAAAAATATTTAAATTTGTAATTTGGTGCGGGAGACTTGTCTTTATTCTGTCAATCATGTTTTAAATACTGATTGGCCAGGTAGGAAGTGTGGGCGGGTCAACCAGACAGGAAGTAGAGGCAGGACGATGAGAACGTCTGGGAAGCAGGAAGCTCCCTTGGCATTCCTGCGCAGTCCACCAAGGATGCAGGATGTGTCCCTGTCCCAGCTGAGAAAAGGTACCGGCCATGTGCCTGGCATGGATGGGAACAATGGGTTAATATAAGTTACGGGAGCTGGTAGGAAGACTGAGCTAATGGGCCAATCAATTTATAACCTAATGTAGACTCTCTGTGTGATTTTCTTTGGGGCTTGCCAGCTGCGGGGTGCTGGGCGGGACAGTAACCCCAATGAGCCAGCTCTCACGTTACAGTAATTTTTTAAATATCTGGCAATTTAAGATTAAAATTTGGAATAGCCGATGGATTACATCAATATATCTGAATGTGTAAATAGTTTAAGGTCCAGAGATGATGTTAAGAAGTAACAACCCAAATAGGATCTGACATTGTCATCTATTTGATGGTTTCTCAGAGTTAGAGATGCAACCTTTTGGATTAGCTTCTCTGCCTGACTGAAATTGGGATCCTGGGCACAGATAACACAGGACGTGGGGTTTGGTGAGCCCTGTGATCATGTAGATGGCCGCCTTGCCAGACTCCCCACTGGGTGGCACTCATGGGCAGGTGAGGTGCCGGTTCATTCTCTCACGCCTGACTCTGGTTCTCCAGAAGACTTTCATCCCATTAGCCAACCTGAAGTCCATTCAGCGTTTCACAGACCCCGAGCCTGACACGGTAGCGGATTCTCTCTCAGAAGGCACATTTACCCGTGTCTGTACTGCCACGCAAACCTTGGTTCTACAGAGGCGGCCCCGAGGCTGACACTTCAACCCAGACAGACTTCTGGGCCCCAGAGCTCACGTTCTTAACCCTACCACTGAGGTCACCGAGTTGCCAGTTAAAACTGGGACTTCTGTCGAGCCACAGGGGAGCCAGTGGGTTCGCTGCCCAGAGCGGTGGGAACCACGCTCAACGGGGCCGGCTCACACTTCCCCAGACAGCCGCATCGAGTGACCCTGTATAAACCACAGCTGCTCCTGCAGAAACTATGGCGTCTTTGATTTGAGAAGAGTTTCTTTCGACCCCCCGCCCCCCATCGTGTCCTCATAGAAGTGTCCCGTCCCCAGATGCCCAATGGCTCGCAAGTCTTACATGGGGGATTTTTTTTAAGCTTTGGAGAAACAGCGTGAATGATGGAGAGTTTCAGGTGGAGCCTGTGTCTTTTCTCGCTCGGTGCGCCAAAGGCCGAAGGATTTCCAGATGGGTAGTCACGGTTTCCTTTCCTGTAATTGTCTCTCACAGAGTAACTCGGGTCCAGGAGGCCTTGCAGAAGCGGAGGCCATGAAACTTCCCACAGGTGACGTCTTCCCGTTGGCTGTACGCTGTCTGGTACGGCAGTTTGCAGCACGGGAAGAGGTTTAAAAATAGAACCCAGATCTTTGGAGACACTAGCCACATGTCAAGGGTGAGAGTCGCAGTTAGCGCCTAATACTCGTCCTGGTACTGCGAAAGTAGAGAATCTGCCCTCTTCAGGAAGTTGTGTTAGGCAAGGCCATTGCTTGGGATGCTGACTTTGAATGTGTTAGTGAATGTCTAGAAGTCCAGAATAGAAGCAAGCACACATGGGTTTCAGGCACACACGACTCAGGGCTGGGCTGTGTACGGCTTGTATTGATGGAAGTAACAAGTGGCCTCCCCTCCCACGAGGATGGAAAGGTTGTCCCCCCCCATGAGGATGGGAAGGTGGCTCCTCCCATGAGGATGGGAAGTTGGCCCCTCCCACGAGGATGGGAAGGTTGTCCCCTCCCACGAGGATGGGAAGGTGGCCCCTCCCACGAGGATGGGAAGGTTGTCCCCTCCCATGAGGATGGGAAGTTGTCCCCTCCCACGAGGATGGGAAGGTTGTCCCTTCCCACGAGGATGGAAAGGTCGTCCCCCCCCACGAGGATGGGAAGGTGGCTCCCCAGGAAGATGGGAAGGTTGCCCCCCCCAGGAGGATGGGAAGGTGGCCCCTCCCACGAGGATGGGAAGGTTGTCCCCCCCACGAGGATGGGAAGGTGTCCCCTCCCACGAGGATGGGAAGGTGGCCTCCCAGGAGGATGGAAAGGCAGTAGGCAGGCTGCTGTCAGCAAGATTGCAGCCTGAGTCCCAGCTCCGGCTGTGATCCCACAACAGGCTCTGCTAGCCTAGGCATCTCCTATTTTGAATGAGGGTGGTGCTGTGCACCATGAATGATTATCTCAGCGTAGCAAACACTAGCCAGGGATGAGCTTCTGTTTCTGCAGGTGCTCCGCTTAACAGACACGCTGGAGGGCCAACTGCTTCTGCCGTGGGCCCAGTAACAGCTGCAAATGACCGGTCCCTGCCACCAGAAGGGTTACTAGGACAGTAAGGTCACACTGTCCGTGGCTCTGACTTTCCGGGCGTGCTGTCTGTTGGAATGTACTATTAGTCTCCTTAAGGCTGTCAGGAATAGTCTAGTAAATATCAGCGAGCCAGTCAGGGTCCACACAGAACCCGGCTAACACTGACCCTGCAGGCTAGGGGGACAGGACAAGTCATCGGAGCAGTGATTACCAGCCTGGGCTTTGACACTCCTGAGTGTTTTCAGGGATCCCCAGAAGGGTTATAGAACTCTAAAATCAGGTTTACTTTGAATTCACTTTAATATTTTTAAGTGGTGTATGGCACTTTAAGGACAGGAAGAAAAAAAGTGACAAAGTCCACAAACTCATGAAGGTGTCAGCTCAGAAGGCTGGAGATTCCTGCCTCGCTGGGTCAACGCTCGCAGTAAACATTTTGTGTCAAAGGCATATTGAGTTAGGGGTCATTCATCACAGAGCAGACGACTTTCACTTGTTTGGTCACATGTTTTTTTCATTTAGGAAATATTTAAAAAATGGTATTGACTTTTTATTTCAACACGTCCACTGGGCATCATCCAAAATGACAGGGCTTCCCAAGGAAATCGATCAGAACTGTAAACACAAGACACAAGGTTCGGGCTCCCCTACAGTCAGTTACAAATCCACATGCTGTGCATTCACAGGTGGGGCTCAGCCTGGCCCCCGCTTCGCGTCTCCAGTTACTCGAGCCCGATAAATCCGTCCGATTTTTAAAGGTCACTTATTAACGGGTCATGGTGATTGACAGTACAGTGCCGTTCATGTGCAGAGATAACCACCTGCTGAACGCTTCCCATCAGTGTAGGCTGTGTCTTGCGGTGAAGGTAGAGATCTAGGAGCAGAAAGGCTCCTCCTAGAGCCGCCATGGGGAAGCCCACACTGTCTGCTCAGGGTCGGGGGGGGGGCTAAGGCGACCTTCCGTTTCTGACCTTTCTCTCGTGTTCATCCTCAGTGCCCTTGGCTCAGCCACAGCCACGATCCCCTTCCACCGGCCTTTCCTTTCCTTGCAAGCCCAATGTGTGACCACCCAGCCCTCTTCTTTCTGGTGGTAAAGGGTATAGTTGTCACCCAAACCTAAAGGCTCCGGTGTGTGACTACGGTTTGGGGGAGATTTGTTTCTGAAGTCATTAGATAGTCTTTCTGGTTCCCACAATTCCCCTTTCCTGGTTTCCTGTTTACTCCTTCACGAAACAGACCTAATCCGTGATTTTTCAACACAATGTCCCTCCCCCAGGCACTTAAATCTTATCCTTCTCTTTGTAGCTAGTGAGTTTTAACTTAAGGGATCCCTAGGAACCCAGTGAGGAACCCAAGTCGCTGTGAGGCAGCGACAGGCTGTCGCAGTAGGGTCCAGCAAGTCTTGGGACAATGACTTGGACGGCGTCCTTGTAATAGTCTCAGTTTTGCTCATTCTTGCAGCCCACTGAGACATAGGCCTTTTAAAGCTGGATTCCATGCAGTCCTAACAGCTTTGCTGCTCTGAGACCTCCCTTCCCTACATCCCATATGCATATAAAAATATATTTGCTAGAGATGTGCAAAGTTCGGTGAAACTTTGAACTTTCCTAAACAACAACAAAAAAAGCGTGTGTTCTACTAACTTCCATCTGGCTCCCTTTTAAATAGGTCTTCTAATCTTTAAAGCGCTTTTCTCCAAGACACATAAATTGATAGACACACTCTTCATCTCTCTTTGCACCGAGACCCCAATATTTAGAATAAATAATCAGAAGAGGGAGTTGATGTCACGGGTCACCCGGAGACCTGTTCGTTCTCCTGACTCAGTGTGAGTTCTGCTTCCCACCCTTAGACCCTGGCAGAGGCGTTAGCTCGCAGGAAGTCCTCACCCTTTTCCTGCCGACAAGCACTGTAGCTCGTGTGTGCATGGTTCCACAGTAATGAGTTTAGCGATTTAGAAGCATGTGCAGCGCGGAGGAGGCATGTCCAGGGCGAGGGGCTTGCCCTCTGGGTCCTGACTGAGGTGCCTGACGCCATGCAGGGTGGGAGATGATCGGGGGCCCTTCAGTGTTCTGCAGTGGGCTGAGCCTGCTGCTCCCCACTCTCCTCTACGTGGGGGGCAGCGCTGGGGTGTGCGGGACTAGGCTGTGGTTGAGATGATGCCGTGTCAGGGAGTGGCTGGTTTCTGGGTGGGTCAGAGCGAGCCTCACGGGGGACATGCTGGGTTCCACCCGTTGCGGAAATTTCCCGATTCTCACTGGTCCCCTGGAAGGAAAAAGCAGATGTGCCATAGTGGACGAGAAAGAATACATCCAACCCATTATACATATTTTCAGGTAAGAAACAGCGAATGTACAGCCATCTCTCGTAAAGCCCCACTTCTGGAATCAAGGTAGGAATGAAGGGTCAGGATAGACATCTTACCTTTCGTTTCCTTTCCTAGGTGTAACTGCCAGAGCCGCATGAAAAACACAAACACGGTAAGCAGACATGCAAATGGCTAAAGGGACATTTTTCTCAGTGTTCTTGCCGCCAGGCAAACAACTTACACTCATAAAGATTTCCTGAGTACCCAGCTCTGGGGCAAGTCATGGGGCCAGGGCTGAAGGATGCCCGGATGTGGTCACTGGGAAGACCGCAGTCCTCCAGGGCCGGGGGACACCGTCTAGCGGTGAGCAACCGAGGGCCCTCAGCGTCAAGATAGCGGGCCAAGAATGCCTGTGATGTGGGGCCCGGATGTACAGGCGGGATGTGCAAATAAACACTGAAAATTAAGGAAAACAGAGCAGGGCGTGTGAAGACGCGCCGTGAGGCCAACGGGGAGGGAACTGAGCCACACACGCAAGTACGGTTACAGTTACCTAAGATTACACAGCGAGGGTACAAGTCGGGGGACATGGCTTTTAGAAATCGGGGCGCGCCACTTCCACTTCCCATGGTTGAATTAAAATGCTTTCTTTCCTGTCATTTATGAAGGAAATATAATTTCTTCATAACAATACCATGCCATAGCTGTTAGCTCTTATCCATTTTAACTCTTATTTTGATTAACATTAGCTGAATTTCAGGGGGAGAAAAAGCAAGCTTTCGTGCTGCAAAGGGTGTCTGTGAAAATGGAAATGAGTTCCCGCAGTGCTGAAGGTCTCCAGTCGCAGGGCACCCGTTCCCTGTATCCCCTTCCACCTCTCACGTCCAGAGCAGGCTCCAGAAATGAGGTAGGAGGATTTTGCACACAATGGCTCGTTTGTGGCTCTCAGCAAAGTGTCAGTTTGGGGAAAACTGTACAGTGACTTTACAGTCCGTTTATAAAGCCAAGATTAACTAAGGTAGTTAACAAATTTGCCTTTTTTCTTAGGAAGATTTTTTTTAAGTGTATGTATGCTTGTATGTTGGTACACAGGTACCTGCACGGGACTGCAGGCGTCCGTGGAGGTCATTAGATTCCTTGGAGCTGTGAGCCACCGGTCACGGAGGCTGGGAACCAAGTGCGGGTCATTGGTAAGAGCGGTGGCCTTGGCCAAGCCATCTCTCTAGTCAACTGCAGTTTGTGAGATTTTTTTTTTAAAAAAGAGAAATTACTGTTTATTTTCCCTCTTATTTTTTTTCTTTCTGGGTTACTCTTTAAAGATCACATAGACTTGTTGGTTTGTTTTAAAGTGTGTGCAGGTGTGCCGTGGAGTGGACGTGAACGTCTTGCTCATTTGTTTTAAAGTGTGTGCAGGTGTGCCGTGGAGTGGCTATGAATGTCTGGGGGCAACTTATGGGGTTGCTTTGCTCCTCCCTCTACGCGGGTCCAGGGATCACCAGGCATGGTGACAAGTGCATTCACCCACTGAGCCATCTCGTTCGCCCTCCTCCTCTGGGCCCTTTAAGTTACTGTAAACATAGAACTGACATTGCTTATCAAGAAAAGAGAAAGATTAATACACCATGGGGGTAGGTGGAGCTACGGCCCTGACCCAACTGTCCACAGAGCCATGTTCCCTCTCCAGAGTCAGGAAGTAGCTTTGTTCATAGAATTGCTGATTTTATCAAAACCATCTGGCTTTTCTCAGGAGAGACTGCTCTTTAGGGACAAAAAGACTGTGCCTTAACCTCTCGTTGAGGCCTCTCGGAACCACACTTCACTTGGTCAGGTAGCAGACAGAGACATACCAGACAGATTTGGGAGGTTAATTTAGCAGCTGGTACGTGTAATGATCCCCCTGGCAGTCTGAAATTATAGATACATAAGCTCTTCCAAACATAAGAACTGTATGTCCTGGCTGCAACTTGTGTTTCCTACTGGTGAACCTAAGAGAAGTATGCAGAGCTGGAATGGATTGACAATTTTTTTTAAGAATCACCAACTCCTTTGGGGAGCCTCTCTGAGCTTCAGAAAGCAAGTTCTCTCTCTGGGGGACCTAGTGAACTTCTGTGACAATCACCCCAGGAGACTAAAACCCTCTGTCTGAGTGTCTGTTTTCCACGCAGGCTTTCTGTGCGTCCTGAGGACTAAGGAGGGAGTTACAAGTGTTCCAGGGCAGCAGAGGCTACCTGTAAGGGCTGGATCTCCGACGCCCTGCTGTCTCTTGTCAGCTGCATCATCTCCTTGATCTGGTAGAGCGCATATACAAAGGTCACCCAGGGAGAAGAGCTGACTCCCCAGGCTGGTTTATTTACATCCTCCTGTTCTTCCTGGTGCTTGGTTTTCTTGGGCGGAAGTCTGGGCTCAATGCGTGGCATGACATCTTCCGTCTGTTGCTGTACCAGGTCGATGGTTGCTATGGGGACAGGGCTAGAGGGAACAGGAATCCTTTCTGCCAACATTGTCTTGTCTAGAGAGAAAAGTAAATGTTAAAATTATTTTCAGCCTTTTCTACATAGTTAAAGATCCTGGCGTTGTGTGGTGCACACCTAGAATGCCCTGTTCGGGGCCCGGGGCTGAGAACAACCCACAGCAGCTTCCTCCTGAGAAGCTCGGCGAGACTCAAACACTCCTCTGAGGTTCTGTAACGAGCCACGTTTTCTCTTACCAGAAGGAGAACAGCCCCGAGGCCAGGGCTGTGGGAAGGGTGGAGGCCCCAAGAGGACCAGCTCTGTGCTGGGCCGCGGAGTGATCAAGAACCTGTAACATTCTGTTACTGACAAACATCTTTTCATCAAAAGCTCTGCAATACATGCTCACGTCATCGTCTGATGTCGCCTTCCTCCCTTTAATTTAATTTAATCTCAGGCCTGGAGAGATGGTTCCGATGTTAAAGGCTAGGCTCACAACTAAGATGTGCAAAGAATTAATTTTTTAAAAAATGTATTTATTTTGTGTGCGTGGTATTTGTAGGCACGGGAGTGTCGTGAAGGCCGGAGAGGGCACTTGAAGGAGCCAGTTCTCTGCTTCCACTCTGTGGGTCCCTGGGGTTGAACTTGGGTTTCCAGACTTGGCAGCAGGTTCCTTTACCTGCTGAGTCAGTCACCTGCCCCTCCTTCCGGTCTGTATGATGATTTCCATAAAGGCCATGCCTCTCAGGAGAAGCATCAGCAGACATGTTTTTAATGAAGGTAAAGACATCGAGATTAGCCGGGCGGTGGTGGCGCACGCCTTTAATCCCAGCACTCGGGAGGCAGAGGCAGGTGGATCTCTGTGAGTTCGAGACCAGCCTGGTCTACAAGAGCTAGTTCCAGGACTGACTCGAAAGCCACAGAGAAACCCTGTCTCGAAAAAAAAAAAAACCAAAAATAAAGTTATATCAAGACATCGAGATTAGTAAGAGCACCCTTAACCCTAGCAGTGAATTACCATACGGCCTTATATGTGTTTGCCTTAAATTTTTATGCTCCTAAGAATTCGGGGGAGGATTAAAACTCACGCTTCCACAGCACCAGAAAACCCAGCCGCCCGTCTCCTCATCACAGAAGCTCACGAGGAAGGCACTGAGAACAGGTCCTGCTTGGTCACGGTACAGCCGGGGTTCTCAGAACCACCAAGAAAGAATGGAGCCAAGGCTAGCTCACACACACCTGTAGTCCCAGCACCAAGAGTCTGGGGCAGGAGTGCCGACTGAAGGCCAGTCTGGGTTACATAGAGAAGCCCCGTTTCAAACCCCTACCCCTCCAGCCTTGCCCCCAAGAACAAAAGGAAGGAGGCCATGCTCACCTTCTTCCTCATCCGGCACTGCCAGCCACTGGATCAGGGCAAAGAGCAGGAGGATCACCAGGCAGGCCATGCCAATCCCCCGGAAGGTTGCAGCAGCCCCTTGAAAACAAGCAGAGCAGGCCTGGTAATGCCAGGAAACGCGACAACCCTTAACAGCCTAACATCCGGGGCAGAAGAAGCCCAGCTTCACTGAGTGCAGGAGTCAGTGACCTGTTAGCTCCCTGCAACGGGAGAGCACGGGGTGGCATCAGGGGTCCCTGGTGCTCGTTCTGCTCAGGGAAGGCCTCGCTCTGAGTAACTGCCATCCCTGCACGGCACTCAGTGGTGCTGGCGTCCCGAGGACTACTTAGCAACCTGTCAACAAACAGCGCCATGGTTCACGTAAATAGAACCATAAATTCGCACCGCCCCGGGCGCCTTACACAGAAGACTGAGCTCTCCAACCCCGGGACCGGAGTACTCGGGCTCCTGTCAACTGACTGACAGGGATGCAGCAGATTGGCAGTGATGTCCTCTGTGTGCACCAGGGATGACTTAAGCGACCGGTGAATACTTAAGCGTTTTTGGGTCGCCATGATGGGTTCTGTTTCTTTTGTGTCACGAGCAGCAGATGCCCGGTACCTGACCTGTGCTTCTTCATTTGTTTGGCTCTTCCGAAGTTGCTGTAGCGGTTCACTAAGCCGTCTGCCAGAAGAGTGTGTTAAGAGCTGGCTTTAACCGGCTTCCCAACCTGAGCATGTGCTTTACAGTTATGACGGGCGTGCGGTGTGAAAAGAGAGGATAAAGATATTGAAGCTGAACTCCGGCATGGCTGGAAAAAAAAAATAAAAATAAAAGCCTACTTTCCTCAAAGGAACAAAAGGAAACCGATTCTTACCAAAGTAATTGACTAACACGCCGCCGATCATGGCACCGCATCCTCTCCCCAGCCCCAGGTGAAGGCCTTGCAGGATGCCCTGCGCGGACGTCCTCAGCTCGGGGGGCACAGCAGCACTGAGGTACGAGATGCACGCTGCCCAGATGGCCGCATGTGTGACTCCTGCAGAAGAGGAGGGGGTGGGCGTGAGCGTCGGCTCAGCATCCCTGCGATCACACTTTCTTGCAATGGGAGTGATTTCTTAAACAAGGGACCTATGATAATATATGGATGTACTATGCATATCTAAACACATACACATATTCTATAATAAAACATGCATAACCAATGTGTCATTTAAGCCATTTCAATACAGCATTTTTATGCTTTGAGAATTTCAGACAAGTGCTGTAGGAATTCCTACCGCCAGTAGCCTTTAAGTTACCCGCCCTCTTGGGCATGGCCTCTTATATTATTTATGCCCAGGTAAAGCGCATGTCCCACCCCCACCCCCACCCCCCGACTGCGGGATTCGGTTGCTGTTCCCTGCTCCATCAGAGGATTGTGATCTGTGAGTCTACCCCTAAATAAATAACCCTCTATTATTCTCAATTCTGAGCCGGTGTGGGATTTCTTTTAAGTCCTTCTTCATACAAGCATGCAATACATGTTTGATGACCATTTTACCCATTTTTAAACATACAGTTCAGTAGCATTAGGTACGCTCACGGTGTTGTATTACATCACTGTTACCTATTTTAAACATCGCACCCGTTACCCCTCAGGCCACTCCCTAGCAAGCACCATTCTCTCCATCCCCGTGGATGCGAAGATTCTGGGTCTCCTGAGTAGAGTCAGAGCAGTATTTATGTGTCTGGCTCCTTTCACTTAGCATAATGTCACTGAGTTCTGCCCACGTTGTGGCTTCTGTTCAGTGCTCACCACGCACCACACACAACCTCGGCTGCACGGATAGAGAAATCATGCCAGGAGGAGCTGAAAACTTCTCTCCCTTTTCAGGTCCCAGGAGGCACTCACTCCACAGGCTGCTGGGGAGAAAATGTCAGTACACAGCTGTGACCTCTATAATCCACAGGTCCAGTCTTCCAAGGAAGATGTGCCCACTTGCTCAACAGTGGGACTACTATGAGGGTAACCAACTGCTCTTGGTTTGAAACTGGGGCCTGATCCATGGAGAACCTGGTCAAAAAAACATGGTTGGGAAGATTCTAGATCCTAGGGGCAACTGCACGTGATTAGCTAAGCTGTCACAGTATCAGGCTGCCTCAATCAATATTATGCTTATACCCGAAGAGAAATGCTACTATCGTCCTTAATCACAGAAACCTCTTTCCAGTGAATGGCGGTGAAGGCAGACTACGGCAGGTCAGCACGCTGAGAATAAGTGATAGACAGTAAGCCCTAAATA
>JAQHUG010000153.1:2041172-2051751 GCA_028555095.1 Dicrostonyx torquatus | reverse complement strand
GGAACAAATACAGAGACCCACAGCCAGACATTGCATAGAGAGTGAGACCTTAAGCCCTAAATTCGATGTCACCATCAAATCCCTCCCCCTCTAAGCTCAGGGGACCCTGTGGAAGAGGAGGCAGAAAGAGTGTTTGGAGCCAGAGGGGATGGAGGACACCAGGGGAACAAGTCCTTCTAAATGAACATGGGCAAAATTCCTGTGAGCTCAGAAACTGGAGCGGCACGCACGGTGCCTGCACAGGGCCGCAGCAGGGCCTCTGTGTATGTATTATGGCTTCCAGTTTAGAGTTTTTGTGGGATTCCCGAGTGTGTGAATGAGTGGGCCTCAGATTTGTGCCTTCCCTTGGGCTCTCTTCCTTCTGTCTGTTTGTCTTGTCTAGCCTGAATGTGATAGTTTTTGTTTTAGCTTATTGTATTTAATTCTGTTACATTTTAAGAAAATGAATGGAATGGATGCTTGAAAATGTAGCTACTAGGGGAAAGGTTAACAGCTTGACTGTCCATTTTCCTGCTGGGAGAGGGAAAAGTCAGTTTTCTCTAACTGAGTGACACTGGATGTATCAGACACCCCAGAAAAACAAACAAACCAAGACTGGAAATGAATAGACATTTATAATAAAAAAGATATATTTATTTTTAAGTGTGTGTCTGTGTGTGCGTACATGCATGTACACACACACATGTATGCCTGTAGAGGCCAGAAGACATCAGATCCCTTGGAGATGGAATCACAGCATCCCTAACCCTGAACTGACACTGTGGCAAACCCCCTTTGTCTTTGTGGTTTCAGACAACACCACCAGTATTGCTGAAAATGAAGTCTCTTGAAAGAATGCCTGCCTTTGCCCTGTCTTAAGTTGTATTGACAGCTTTTACATGTAGTTCCGAAATAGTTAATCTGGCTTTCACAAGAGACTTTCTCTTATAATCAGATCCATTGATGTGTTTCCTGTGTGTACTAACTCCAGCACAGCTGTCGTAAGTAGGTGGCTAACATCTGGCAGCAGGTCAGAGACGTGCAGGGCTGTGAGTATTGAGCAGCCCACACCACGGCGTCATTGAAGTCCTTGGGAAATCACCAGCCAGGTGCTTCTGGCCTGATAATCTCAAACCAAGATACTTAATGTCTCAGTCTGGTGACACGGACACATGGGCTATGGTTCGTGCTTCTATACTTTGTATCTAAGATGGTATATGTTAGTTCTCTGGGGGTCTGGTCCTTTGGGGAACTATTTGCTTTTGGATAAGATCATGAGGATGAGATCCCCATGGTGACATCAGGGACTCTCTAAGAAGGACCGAGCTAGTGTGCCTGAGTCTTGCCATGTAGAAGGGCTGAGCTAGTGAGCTTGCTCTGTCTTGCCATGTTGGATTTTCTGCTGTGCTGGGAGGTAGCAGGCAGCCCTCCCTCACCAGATGCCCGCAGGCGCCCCACCACATCTCTGGACTTGCCTGTGTCCACAGTCAGAGCCAGTGTTCTTCTCTTTGCCAGTTACTTGGCCTCAAGCATGTTGTTATAGCAACAGGAAATAACCAAAGACAGGGCCTGCTAGAAAATTCCGTGAACAAAGACGTTTGCCTCTCACCTGATGGCCGGAGTTCGGTTCACAGAGGCCACACGTGGTGGCTGGAGAGAACCAGCTGCTGCAGGCCGTCCTCTGACCCCCTCACGTGTTAGACAAGTGGTAATGGTCACACGGCTGGAGGGGCTGAGACCGCAGTGCACAAAGAAGAATGTGTGAACATCTTCATCTATGTTTTAGTCATAGGGAAATACTCGTTTTCAGAGTTTGGGAAGCCATAAACCCTAAAGCTACTACTGTGACAGTTTTAGTATCCTCACATTCATGTTGTGTGCCAACAATAAAGATGTCTGGGCAGAGTGAAACTGAGAAAAGCGGATCAAAGATTAAGAAAGTAGGAAAGGGCGGGTCACATAGGTTCAGCTCTGCCGTGGCGAGGAGTTCTGATCCTGTCTTAGTACGGTGGGAAAGCCCTGGAAGAACGGCATGCTGTTTTATGTCTTGGTAAGCCTTTTCTGCTGTGTGAAGAATGGACTGTGGCAGGAACAGAGGCCAGAGACGGGAGCCCGGGCAAAATTGATGGTGTGCACGTCTAAGCAGCCTCATGGCAGACTGAAAGGGGCCAATGTCGGGTACATTTTGGTTGGTTTTTTTTTTTAGCTGTAAAGATGGATTTCTGGGTAAGAAAGCGAGCAGCATCTAGGTATCTAGGTGTTTGTCTGAGTAGATGCAGTACTGGTTACTGCTGTAGGTCTGATGGAGACTGAATCCGGGGCCCCTGCTGCTGAACTGCATCCCAGCTTGAGAGCTGTGTGAAGGCTCAGCCACTTTCCAAGCATCCACGAAAAGATGTTAAAATGACAGCAGAGTCCACAGAGACTGGGATGGGAAAATGACAGGTCATTGTTACAGGGGAGCGGGATGCCCCGGGGCTGCAGAGTGACTGGGGGTGAGTGTAGACCAGCTGTGGGGGAGTGAAACCTCAGAAGATACGGTGGTGTCCCAGGGAGCAGAGGGAGTCCTCTGTCACGTGCAGGGAGAGTTCTCAGATGAGCGGAGGTCTGGCAGCTCCTTTGACAAGGTGCAGGAGTTAGATACAGGGTGTTAAAGATTGATTAGTTAATGCAGTAAAAACGGAAGGCTTTAAGACCTTCCTTATATAGCAGAGAAGCATCTCCAAAATTAATGGTTAGATAAAATACAACATTAAGCTTTAGAATTTTTTTAAAAATATTTATTTATTTATTTATTTGAGACAAGGTTCATTTGTGTAGCCCTGGCTGTCCTGGAACTAACTATGTAGACCAGGCTGGTTTCACACTCAGAGTGTCTGCCTCTGCCTCCCGGGTGCTAAAATTACAAGTTTCTATTTGGTTTTCTGCAGTGCTTGAGACTGTACCCAGGACTTTCAGCATACCTCCCATGCAGCCCTCCTACCGATTCCTCCCTTCTTCAAATTCATGGCCTTTTCTTTTTTCTTTTTTTTTTTTTAATAAACGTGGGCAGATCTTTTTTTAATATTTATTTATTATGTACACAATATTCTGTCTGTGTGTATGCCTGAAGGCCAGAAGAGGGCACCAGACCTCATTACAGATGGTTGTGAACCATCATGTGGTTGCCGGGAATTGAACTCAGGACCTTTGGAAGAGCAGGCAATGCTCTTAACCACTGAGCCATCTCTCCAGCCCCATGGCCTTTTCTTATTGCATAAGTGCGCATGTGCATGCACACATACACACGAGAACGTGCTCAGTGTGTATGTTATCTTTGTGCGTGTTTTCAAGGCTAACCATTGGGCTGACTAGTTGGTGTGCTAGTCTCTGTGGAAGACTCTTCCACTCTTAGCCCCCTCCGTAGTCGCATGTAGGTATTTGTGTAAGGTTGCCATCTCTTGGACTTTGGCACGTCCATTGGCGGCATCCTTGTTAAGCTCGCACTTTGGACGGTCACATGGGTGAGGCGGTGTGGGTGTAGCTTCTGGTGTTACTAGGAGACAGTCTCAGTGCAAACCCCGGTCCTCTGCCTCTTCCCTTCTCTTCCGTCACCTGCTTCTCCCCTTCTCTGGGGTGTACTGACTGTGACCTTCTCAGGTTCTGCTCTTGACCCCTAGGTTCAGCCTCTACTTGGCTGCCATGTGATCTTTAGTCTTACTTGCCTGTCGTCACCCCACAGCTAACCGCCTCAATACTAACTGTCTAATCCTCACGCCCTCTGCTCCTCAGGTCAGGCTCAGTTGGTCACTCCTGGGTCCACTGTTCATCCCACTGCTGGCAGCGAAGGAGATTCCCTGGGTGGAGTAGATTCAGTTTGGAAGGCAGAAGCCTTTTCTTCTAGCTCTTCCTTATTTTAAAATTACATGTTTACTTGTGTGTGTGTGCGTGTGTATGTGTGTGTATGTACATGCACACATTTCAGTGTACGACATGAAAGCTGAAGGGGGATTGGTTAGGGAGAAGAAAGGGGATCAACAAAGAGGCAGGGTAGATGGAGGCTGTCTTAGTCAGGGTTTCAGTGGCTGCGACAAAACACCATGACCAAAAAGCAAGTTGAGAAGCAGAGGGTCTATTCAGCTTACCCTTCCACATTGCTGTTCATCACTGAAGGAAGTCAGAGCAGGAACTCACACAGGGCAGGAACCTGGAGGCAGGAGCTGATGCAGAGGCCATGGAGGGGGGCTGCTTACTGACTTGCTCTCCATGGCTTTCTCAGCCTGCCTTCTTACAGCACCCAGGACCACCAGCCCAGGGATGACCATACTGCACACAATGGGCTGGGCCCTCCCCATCAATCGCTGATTAAGAAAATTTCCTACAACTGATCTAATGGAGGCATTTCCTCAGTTGAGTTCCCTCCTTTCAGATAACTCTAGTTCGAATGTCAAGCTTTAAGACTAGCCAGCAGGGAGGTGGAATGCAGGAAATAGGATTGAGATAATGATCTTTGTATGAAATGTTATCATGAAACCCATTATTTAATAATGCAAATGACTTTTTTAAAATTACATGATCAATTGAAAGCATAAAGGTTAAACCTTTAGAGGGATGGCTTGAAGCTGTGGCTGATGGGAGAGTACAGAAAGAACAGAAGAAGGTGAAGTGTGCTGTGTGGGCTCGAATGGAGTGCCTAAGTCCTTACAGGCCATGGGTGGAGTTTTAATATATATTGTTATAGGTCATATATGTGTTTATATGTCACATGTGTGATACATGGGGAGTCTTGAAGGATTTGACAATCACTGTGTGTGTCTTTTGGAAGAGAATGATAGGTCTTAGATTGAGAATTGTAGTCAGATTTTAGCTTGATATGTAAATAATAAAGGTTACCATTATGTGCTCTTTGTGGAATTTTGATAGTTAAGAAAAAAGAGGAAGGGCCATATTAAAGAGATGAGAGCTAAGGAAGGGTCTGTGAGTTGAGAACTGGAGATACCTATGCCCTGGGCTCAACAAACCCTGTGTTAATTAGCTACTGATTCTGCCTGACATTTTCTTAAATTCATGGCAACACATTCCTAACAATTCTAAATTCTCAGTTACAATATGACAAGGTAGAAGTAGAGAATCCTGTATGAGTGAAAGGCTCTTACATCCACTAAGGAAACTGTCAATGTGACATGTGTTATTGTTGTCAGAACTGTGAGATTTCATTGTAGTCTTGAAGTGTATCGGTGTTCTGATCGGGCACTGTCGTCAGCTGACCGTGTCCTAGCACACTGTCCAGAACACATATTTGCCTACACAGAGCAAGTCTAGTACAGCTTACAGGTGTTGATCACAGAGGACATAGGTACCGACTACTACAACATGCTTATGACCATGATTCTAAATTTTAAGCTTAATGTACAGTGTACGAAACCACATGGATGTTCAAGTGTTTTCTTGATGAGATGCTTGCAGGTTAATAATTTACAAATTATAAATTATACTGTGCTGATTGGCAAACCCCCACTTGGCTAACACACGGCACAGAGAGCCTGGTGGTGTTCTAAGTTACGCGTCTCACTGGTACAGTGAGGAAGGGAACAGTGCGAGGTTGTGAGTACCATGGACAGGGCGGAGCCCAGGGAGGGGTCTGGCGACAGCAGTCAGCGTAAACAGGTATGGCTGCCCTTCTGTTCCTAGCATCTGCTGTATTCAGTGTCATTCACCAAGTCTGAGATAGACCTTCAACCAAATCTTTTAGTAGCCGGCTTGGGGAAGTTTTGTAACTGGTCTCACTATGCCGCATGTGAGAACAATGGCATGGCTGATTTTATTTGATAAAATAGGTTAAGAAATGTGTGAAATATTCTTTTCAAAATTATTGAAATTTTCCATAAGTTGATTGAGTTTTTATGGTTATTAATACAAGTAATAAGCAGTACTGAGCTTCGGCAGAGAGCGGGTGTCCTGCAGTGCTGGGAAGACCCAGACTGCTGCCGGGAACTGCCCACTAGCGCAGGCCAGGCTCGCCTGGCAGAGAGGCCTCTGTAGTTTTGTGTAGAAAGTTCATGGTGAGGCTTGGGGTTTCCTTCAGCCCACATGCTGAAACAGATTGCTGTGGAATATAAGATAACACCTGCTTTCTTTGTAATACTTGTGTGTCAATCTTTCAATTCTTACCACATGTTAAGACATTTTTTTCCCCTTCTTTGCCTAGGGAGTTGGTGTTTCGGTCCATGGGCGATTCCGAGTGGCTACTGAAAGGACCCTCTTTGCAATGCCAGAAACGGGAATAGGTAAAACACCAAAAAAGCTTGTGTAATTCCTTCTGAATACCAGTCCTTTACTACTTTTCAGATTATTGTATACATACACATATGGAGCCAAAATACTCCATGTGAGATACTACAATGAAAGAACTTAAAAAAGGTACTCGATATTAGCTCAGTAATTATATCACATAGAAGAGCATTTGTCTGAAGATACTAGTTCCCTGTAGTTAATCTTAGGTAAGGTTAAAAAAAAATAAAAAATATCCTCACATTTCCGTTCATTGGTCAACATTTCTATTCTGTGTTAAAAGTGAGTCACCCCAGCAGGGTTTGTTGAAAGGGCCCTTGTGTCTTCACTCAGTCACTGTGGTCCCCGCCAGATGTCCGTGCTGTCTGTGGAGGTGTCTGTTGCTCTCCGTTGCAGATGGCTTTTGGTTGGGGTTTTGTTCACTTGCCCCTCAGTGCTGAGACCCCATATAGCCTGCGCCAGCCTTATCCATGCTGCTGTGGTCTCTCTGAGTTCACGTGAGCGTCAGTCCTGTTGTGTCTGGGAGACAGTCTTCCCCTGGACTCACCCGCCACCTCTGACCCTTAACAGTCTTCCTGCCTGCTCTTCCTTACAGACCCCTTGAGCCTTGAGGGTTTGACAAAGACATCCCGTGTAGGGCCGGATGCTCCAGTCTCTCTCACTCTGCACACTGTCTTCCTCGTGTTGTCTCCTCCCTAGCCCTTTTCTAGGTACCTAACCTCTGTGGTGATTCAGATTGCGGACCAGATAGCAAAAGCTTAGAAGCTAACGTTCACACACAGTGCTTGACTTTTTGCTCTGAGTTGCCTCACTCAGAGTGGGTTTTTTCCTAGCTCCATTGTGTAATTGTACCACATTTTCACGATGCGTTCATCAGTTGATGTGCATTTAGGTATTTCCGGTTTGGGGCTGTTATGACTAGAGCAGCAATGAGCATGGTTAAGCAGGTGTCCTTGTGACCGGATGGAGAGTCCTCTGGGTATGCGCCCAAGAGCAGGATAGCTGGATCTTGAGTTAGATCGATTTCCATGTTTACTATGTTAATCCTGCTGATCCATTAGCACTAGGAGATCTTTCCATCTCCTGATGTCTTCAGTATCTTAGAGTTTCTGCTGTGCAAGTCATCCACGTGCTCAGTTAGAGTCATCCTGAGATAGTTTTGTGTGGAGGCTGTTGTAAAGTTACTATCGCCTGCATTTCTTCTTTCCCAGTGTGTTTGTCATCTGCATATGGGAAGTCTACTCATTTGTGTGTGTTGATTTTGTATCCTGCCTCTTTGCTAAAAGTGTTTAAACAGCTGTAGAGGTTTTCCTGGTGGAGATGTAAGCATCATTTGTGTAACCAATCATCGCCTGCAAATTAAGACACTTTGACTTCTTCTTCTCCAAACTGTATCTCCTTGATCTCCTTCAGTTGTTGGGTTGTCTAGCCAAGACCTCGAGTTCTGTATGAGTAGGGATGGAGAGAGTGCACTACCTCATCTTATTCCTTATTTTAATTCCTTATTTAATTTCTTATCCCCATGTAAGTTGGTGTTGACTGTGGGCTTGCTGTAAGTTACCTTTATTAATAGGTATGGCCCACGTATCACTAGTCTCTCAATCCTGCGTCTGTGGGATAATGACAAGTTGATAATGATAGATGTTTGCTTGGATTTGGTTTGGGAATGTTTTACTGAGAATTTTTGCATTTATATTCATAAGGGGTATTTATCTAAAAACTTTTTTGTTAGGTTTTTGTGTCATTTAGGTATTGGGGTATTAGTGGCTTCTTAAAAAGAATTAGAAAGTGAACCTTCAGTTTCTATTTTGTGGAATAATTTGAAGAATATTGGTGCTAACTCTTGTGATGAATCCGTCTGCCTCCCTGGGCTTTTTGATTGTTATTGGGAGACTTAGTCGCTTTTATTTCACGAGGGGTTATGGGTCAATATAAATTGCTTTCTTGACTTAATTCTGGTAGGTTATTTATATCAAGGAATTCATCTATTTCTTCTAGATTCTCCAGTTTGGTGGAGTACAGATTTTTAAAACTATCCTTATGATTTTCTGAATTGCCTTGGTGTCTGTTGTGTCTTCCTTTTCATCTCAAATTTTATTCAGTTGGAGCTTCTGTCTGCTAGTTGGTTTGGGGATGTGTTTGTCAGTCTTGTTGATTAGTCTCAAAGAACCAACTCTGTTTCATTGATTCTTTGTATTGGTTTTGTTGTCATTTTTATTTCATTGATGGCAGCCCTGAGGTTACTTCCTCCCATCTACTGTTTGGGGTGTTATGTCTTCTTGTTGCTCTAGAGCTTTTAGGTGTGTGGTTAAGTTACTAATACGAGCATCCGCTACTTCTTCGTCAGCTTGAGGAGCATCCCTTCCATATTGCTGAAGAACGGGCATTGGGTTTCGTCAGAATTTTGTTCCTATTGAGGTGATCATTGGCTTTTTATTTTTTTCTTTTAGTTTGTTAATGGTAAATTATTTTTATTGTCTTTTGCATACACATTTACCTATGATACATCTTTTTCTGATATTTGTAAACCTTTTACTATGTTGTTTGGTTTGATTTGCTGAACGTTTATTTGTAATTTTTGTAGCTCTGATTATGAGGAGTTTGAAATGAGATTTTTAATGTCCTTTCTTTGTACAAGTATTGGTAATTGTGTTTGCTTATTTCTTTTTCCTTTCTGGAACAGCTTGTGTAGAATTGGTATCATCTAAATGTAGAATACATCAGTAGAGCCATCTAGGCTGGTAGATTTCTCTTTGAGAAAGTTTGTGATCATAGGGGCAAAGCCTCTGGTACATACCTGCCCAGTCAAGCTATCCCGTGCACGAGCATTGGTAGGTTGACTCTTTGAAGGAATCTTTACATTGTATCAGTATAATAGTGCCCATGATATTCTAATATGTGCAGACCCTGTAGTGCTTTCTGCCCCTCTTATTCTTAATTAATTTTATGTCTGTTCCTTTTTTTCTTCAGATCATTCTAATTTGAAATTTATCATGCTGATATATTTATTACTTATTTTCAGTTACTTTAGTTTTCATCTGCTGCTCTATTTTTCTAGTCAGCTAAAAGTAGGTTAATTGGCTTTTTAAAAAATCATCGTTATGTACACATTCGGTAGAAACTGTATACTCCAAATTTCGAATTCTCCTCTCTTCCCAGGCCACTGCTGTGTGGTGAGATACTCTGGTGTGTCCCTCGGCTGCAGCTCTTGGTCAGCCACATGGTCAGGAGAATGCCTAGCTGACGCTCTGGGGCAGAGTGTGTTGTTGTGGCTGCTTCTGACGCTCAGTGGGTTGTGTGCTACGTGCATTTCAACTCAGTGTTTTTTTGGAGTCCAGATGCTCACCACTCCATGGTGGAACTGGCTCAGATGTTTTCCAGTAGAGGTAGTACGCAGCTCCACTGTGAGCCAAGGAGTACCAGGACTTTAAGGGTGCCGGGACACCAGCCTCTTCTTTATATTGTTCCCTATGGAAAAATTCATTTCATCCCTGTCTCTCTTTCAACAGTGTTAATAAATGTGTGTATTTCTCTGGGTGTTCTTAAGCCTTTCTCCTGACCAACTGTCTTAGGCTATTTGATTACAATATTTCTGGGTGCAGTCCTCTTCATCGTTCATGTGTGTGTGTTTATTGCTTAGATTCATTCTTTCAACTTTGGAATTTGGTTTTTTTACTATTACTTCTTTAAATATTTTCCTCTCCTTCCTCTTTCAGATACAGCTTTTATACTTAGTGTTAGGTGTGCTCTTGCTTTGTGAACATGTGTGTGCGTGCATGAGTGAATATGCGTGCATGTGTGTATATATATGTGCGTGTATGTATGTGCGTATGAGTGTGTGCATGTGTATGTGTGCATGTGTTCATGGTGTGGGTATGCATGTGAGTGTATATATGTATGTGTATATATTGTGAGTGTGTATGTTGTGAGTGAGTGTGTGTTTGTGGTGTGTGTGTGTTGCTAAGGATTGAACGCAAGGCTTAACAGTGCTAGGCAAGTGCTCTACAGCTGAGGAATGGGCCCAACCCTTTATTTCTTTTTATGAACTTTGAGACAGTGTTGTTAGTTACTCTGGACAGACAGACACCCATCCCGTAGCCCACACAGTCCTTAGGCCTGTGGTCCTTTCACACACTGACCTTCATTCAGGGCAGACAGGCACCCATCCCGTAGCCCACACAGTCCTTAGGCCTGTGGTCCTGCCACACTGACTTCATTCAGGACAGACAGACACCCATCCTGTAGCCCACACAGTCCTTAGGCCTGTGGTCCTGCCACACTGACCTTCAGGACAGACAGACACCCATCCCGTAGCCCACACAGTCCTTAG
>JAQHUG010000153.1:2016207-2033483 GCA_028555095.1 Dicrostonyx torquatus | reverse complement strand
CCCAAATGTCATGTCTATCTGCTGGCTTTTGAGAAACTAGGTGAAGCTGGTTTTGTGTAACAAACCATGTAACAGAGAAGGACTTTAGTGGCAGTATTGCATCTCCAAATGTCCCATTGTCTTCTGGGAGAAGCAAATAGGAACATTTTTAGTAGAAAGACCGCGTCACTGTGGAGCAGACACCTGGTGACTTTACAGTGGCGATTTAGCCTATCGATAATGTTTAATATGAAAGATGGTGTTCCCTAACCGAGCGATTAAATAAAGAAGTGACCCTGTTTAAGCGGGCATGCCTCCATTTCCTGTCACCTCTGAGTCCTAAGTAGTGTTCCTCAGAGTTAGCAGCACTTTCTCCATAAAACTGGTTAACTGCGGAGGAAAACCATTTGGGCTAAGTGTTGTACACATGGGCTTGATACCCTTGGGCCTGTGATAGGATTGGGTGAAACCTGAAGTATTTCAGAACCCTAGAGAGAGAAAGAGAAGATCTGCTTCTCCACACCTGAAATGTGTCTTAGCCTGTCTTCATCTGCAGATGAACCCACACCGTGCACAGCAGTGGGTCGGATATTCATTTCCAGAATGGCAAGACACTCCGCTGCTCAATATATCTGGGGGTGCTAACAGGTTTTTACTGTAAGAATTGTGTGGCCCTGAACATTTTCATATATGCCTTGTTATTATACGATTCCTATTTCTGTTAGGTATATAGCCACAAGTAGTATTACACATATTTATTATTCTAAATATGTATGTACACATGGACACATATTTATTATTCTAAATACTCTTCCAATAAGGTGGTTTCTGCTTGTCTTTGAGCCCTGGTTGGTTCCACACTCTTAGCACTGTGTGCTAGCATTTCCTCTTCATGTTGGTTCTTCAGGAGCACACAAAATAACATTGTATTGTGGCTTTGATGTGCATTTCCATGATAACTGATGAGGTCATATGCCATTTTATATATATATATTTATATATATATGTGTGTGTGTGTGTGTGTGTGTGTATATATATATATATATGTTGACCATATGAGTATCTTTTCGCCTGAAGTGCCTTTTAAATTTTCATCATATTTCATAAAATTTATTCGTTCTGGGTATTAGTCCTCCAGTTGGCATCTGGATTGCACACACTGTCTCCTTTAGCCATTACCTTCTCTTTCTCTTCCTGATTCCACGTGAAGATCAAAGGGTCTCATGGTAAACCCAGCTCCTCTTTTCCCCTTTGTTACTTGTTCTTTTAGACCTTTAATGAAAGTATGCCTACCTTCGAAAACTTTCATATAATAAAATATATCATATACAAAGGCATTAGGACCTTTAACATCTTCCAAAGAGAAAAGCCAATATTATGTTTTATGTTTAGAGTCTCCAAGCCCTCCTGTGAGTTTGGTGAACCCTGGCAGGACTCACAAGACTCGGCACGTAGTGACACACACTCAGAAAAGCCAGAGGGGAGGCACGTGAAGTGAGATTGGAGAGAAGAGACCTCCAGGTGGAGTCACCAAGTGTCTGCCTGTTCCTCAGCACATGTCCGTATTCAGTGACAAGACGGTCACTGGGGAGTGGTCACGTGGTCACTCTCCACCTAGGGCACTGGAATTCCGGTCTCCTTAGAGGACCGCTCACATCTTCTCCTGCACATGTGCTGTGCTCTCTCATTTAGGCACACGTTCATCTCGGTGACGTTGCCCTTTCTGTATGGAGAATTACATTAGTATGTTTTTCATTTGATTTATCACCAGATAGTGATGGTTTTGATGCCCTTTGAAAATGGTATCATTTAAAAGTTAACTTCTGTTTGTTAAGATATAGAAGTAAAACTGAACCCAAAATTTGTATATATACCTGTGGGCTCTAATATCAGCCAGCCTGGCAACGGTCATGGCTTAAATACAGCTTGGTAGCTGGAAAGCTAGCAATTTAGAAAGACAAAAGGTGAAAGGCTTGGCTCAGGCCTTCTTTTACTTGTAGATTGCCCAGGAAGGAGTTGCTGGCTCTAAAGCTGGTGAGATATGCAGGTGTGGATGAGAGGTGTGGTGTCCCCCGGAAAAGGATTGTGAATAGAGAATTCCTGAGGGTGGAGGAGCATTTTCAGAGGGCATTCAGAGCTTGGGAGGAGAAGAAATAAACGCAAGGTCATGCTGTAAGGAAGGAGGTCCTGAGCTGCCTTTGAAGGATGATGGTGTGAAAGTCTGGTTTCTTCCACACGCCTCCGAGAACACGCTTAGGGCAAAGCACCAGTTTCTATGTTGGGGCGATGGTCCCCGACATATACCTTGTACCTTGTATCCCTAATGGCTAAACTCATTATGGAAGTATTTATAGTTTACTGATTACTTTGAATATTTGGGGATTTAACTTTATCTCCCCTTCTTTTTCTCTTCTAACTTCTTTACCTGCATCCTTCCCATTTTCCGTCCACACCCCACTGCCCATCTTCCTACGTTGGTTTATACCATCAGCATTATTTGGTGGGAACAGTGAGCGCTCCTCATGTTGTCTTCCTGTCCTGGGGAAAGTTTTAAGAACACCGACATCTCTGTTGCTGTGTGTATCTTAAGGAGATCTTTACCAGTCTTTCCTTGTTGCCTACAAGGATTTTTATAATTATTCTTCTAAGTGTTATTTTATCATTTTTCTGAAGCTGTTGAAATAATTGTATGTTTGTATAGTAGTTCTTTCCACCCCAGTGTTTGCGGTTAAACCCAGGGCCTGTGTGTATTAGGCAAGGGTTCGACCAGTGAACTGTAACCCAAAGTGACCATTTTTCCCTCTGTGTTCTGAGGAATGTCAGCTTACTCTAAATATGCAAAAATGTCTACCTGTGCATTCTTCTAAAAGCTTTTTAGTTGTTACCTGTGTTTGTTTGAATGAGAATGGCTCCCAGGGGCTCATGTATCTGAGTGCTTGGTCCACAGTTGTTTGGAAAGGATTAGGAAGTATGACCTTGCTGAAGGAGATTTGTCAATTGGGGTGGCCTTTGAGGTTTCAAAAGTCCATGGCCATTCCGGTTTAACTTTCTTTGTCTCATGCTTGTGGATCAAGTGTAGGCTCTCAGGTACTGTTCCTGCACAATGCCTGCCTGTCTGTTGCCATACCCTCCTCCCCCCACATAATGCTCATGGGCTCTAATCCTCTGTAACTGTGAGTCCCAAATTAAATGCTTTCTTGTGGGGAAATGACCATGCAGGGTGGGGAGCATGCAGGGTGGGAGTGAGTGTGCAGGGTGGGAGTGAGGAGTCAGTAGATTCCAAGACCAGTTTGAAGACCTGAGGGTCTTGGTGTCTGAGCCCAAGCACAGGCAGAGGCCCAATGCAGTCATGGTCCACGCTTCGTCTCGTTCATGCTCTGGATGGAGTGGATTCTTTCCCCAAAGTGGGAAGTCATTGCTTTAGTGCATTCTCATCCAGTAACATCATTACAAGTCAAGGAGAAGGGTAAGGTCAGGGTAGGAAGCGCTAAGAAGAACTTTAAAGGCCTCCTCCTTGTGCGTTCTTAAGGTACAATTCTCTGTGTTTCTCTGTACCAACAAAATTACATTTTAGACATACCTGTTTAATCCCTCTCCATCATCTTCCTTGGACTTCTCTTTACTTTGTACAGAAGAAGGAAGTGGGCAGCCCTAACTAAATGCAGTGGAACACACACACACACACACACACACACACACACACACACACACACACACACAAGACCCGAATGTAGCAAGGGGACTTGTTGCTTGTTGGAAAGAAGGAAAGAAGATACCCAGTAGATTATAATGAAGTAATACACATATAAAACAAAAAATAAATAAAAGTTTAAAAATAAAAAAATATAGAATTCAAAATGAGACCTATTTGAACCCAGTGTAAACCTTTGAGCCATCAGTCAATAATCCATCTGAAAATGGTTTGTGCAGTTATAAAGGAGAATGCAGGTATGTGGCCACAGTCAGCTGTGTGGCTAGCAACACTAGAAATAGGCTCTTTAGGTTCAGAACGAGTCCCATGGCATTGTAGCTGAAGGATCGGGTATGGCATTCATACTTTTTAAATTAATATTAAAGAAGAGTTGGTCATGAGCTGTTTTTTCTGTCCAGGTGAAGTGGAGGTTTCTCCGAGGCGAGGAGCCCGCTCCAGTTGGGACAGGTCCAAATCACAGCTGCTACTTCCCTGCTCCTTCCTTCGCTTACTTTCTTTGTTTTCCTGAGAGCCCGGGACAGAGCAGTCAGCAACTCCCTCCTTCCCTTCCCAGCCGCTCAGCTCTCCCTTCCTGCCCTGAGATGTCGAGGGATGCCCCTGAGATGATGTGTAATCTCTGCAAACACTCCACTAAGGTTTATTTGACTAGGCTCTACATCACTCCATTTGTGGAAGGGCCTGTGTTCCTGTTGTGGTGGGCCAGCACGTTTGCGTCTCCTGCTTTGGCAGGGCGAGGCCAAGGTGTGTTTTTGTGAGTCTTTGGCCTGTGGAAGAAGCTCTAAGCTCAGGTCTGGCTGGCATAGGAACTTAGCCGTTGGCTAACAAGGAATACTTTTTCCCAAAGGTGATTAACAAGATGTCTCCGACATCCCTGAAGATCACACTGAGACAGCTGATGGAGGGCTCTTCCAAGACCTTGCCAGAGGTACTGACCATGGAATATCGGCTAAGTCAAGCCTGTATGGTAAGAATTTGATACTGAGTATCGTTATTTTCTAGTTAGGAAATTCATTGCAGAGCATGTAAAATTTAGAGTAGAATTTTACAATTTTACACTTTTGCAAGTGGCAGACAGATTATCAGGACTTGAAAGAAGGTAGAGGAACATGATCCATCTTTAAGAAAACCATGATGAGCGTGCAGGGTGGTGAGTGAGTGTGCAGGGTGGGGAGTGAGTGTGCAGGGTGGTGAGTGAGCGTGCAGGGTGGTGAGTGAGCATGCAGCATGGGGAGCATGCAGGGTGGGGAGTGACCATGCAGGGTGGGGAGCATGCAGGGTGGGAGTGAGTGTGCAGGGTGGGGAGCGTGCAGGATCTGTGGACTCATGGTGAACGTGCAAGGTCTGTGGGCAAGTTCTCAAGTTATAGGCATTGAAGAAGAAAGGAGATTAAAAGCATAGAAAATACTTTCAATAAAATCATGGAAGAAAAATCCCCAAATCTAGGGAGATGGCATCTGGGTGAATGAGGCAAACAGGACAAATATGTCCCAAATAGATCCCCACACCACATACCACCAAAACACTAAAGGTATGGAGCCCAGAAAGGATAGTGGGTGCTGCAGGGGAGAAAGACCAAGCCCCATGGGAACGTGGGCTGTCGGAACCCCACAGCTGCATCTGCAGTGTAGACCTTAAAAGTCAGAGAGGCTCAGACCAGTGAAAGAACACAGATGCCAACCCAGACCATTTGGCCCAGCAAAACCACCTTTCATAGTTGAAGACAAAAAGTCCCGTAATAAAAGCAGGTGAAAGTAATTTGTGACCTCCAAGCCACTTCCGTGGCTACTGGAAGGGCTGTCCCAGACTGAAGAGAAAGATCAGCATAACAACAGGCTCCAGGAGAAAAATTCACTTGAGGTCAGTGGTTACACCAAAGAGAACTAAGAAAACAAACACCACAAGTCAGCAGTCTGTCACATCTGACCGGCAGGATACCCTGCTAGAAAAACTGAATAGCAGTGATTTCAACTCCCTAGTCAAAGGCAAGGGTTAGCAGGTTGGGCTTAAAATAGGACCCAGCAAACAAGAAACATGTCACCACCAAAGAGAGAGACAAGATCATGGTGAGAGAATGGCTGCAGGTGTCCGATCCGAGCCAACAGTGAGGAAACAGGAATTGCTGTCCTAACAGCTGACGAAAGAGACTTCATATCAGAACTACAAAGAGCATCACATCATTCTGTGATGGGACAATCTGTGGACAGGACGGTATAGCTCCACACATGTATGCAACAAACTCGGTACATCTAACTTCATAAAGCAGCTAGCTGCTACTAGAGCTAAAGCCAACGATTACCCCAATACATTACAGTAAGTGACGTCAGTCCCCCGCTTCCACCAAAGGACACATCACCTAAAACTGGAAGGAAAGGCAGTGGGGCTGAACATCACAGGGGTCTGTTACCGCGGGGTATTGAGCCCACACGCTGAAGAGTACACCTTCCTTCCCACAACCTGGGGTGTTTTCTCAAAACAGGCCATATACTATTATACAAAGCAGGTGTCAACAAGTACAGGAAAATCGGAGTAACTCCTTGTATTTTTTTCTGACTCCATTGGAATAGAACTAAATATCAGCAGTGATGGAAAATATACAGGGGTCTTGGATGTTAAACTGCACACGTGAATAATGAACGGGTCACTCAGGAAAAGAAAATAAACTTGAATGAGAATGAAAACAGCACACCCAAATGCCTGAGAAACAAGGCAATAGCAAGAGGAAGGTTTACAGTCAGCGAGTGAACTTGGACAAGCCGTTTGAGGGGGGCAGAGGTTAGCGTGCCCTACCCTGGAGATGAGCAGCAGATGGGCTGTGGGGGACTGAGGATAATGCGGGCATGCAGCCTTCCCTCTTAAAGCAGAGTCCGGGGCTGCGGCTTATCTGTAAGACGGAAGATAATCGAGCTCGGTCATAAAGGGCTGGGAATTATCCAGAGGGAAACCAGATCACACCGCACGTGCTGAACACTTAGTGTGACCCTGTTAAAGGAGCCCCATGATGAACTGGTGTAGCTGCCTCACGAAGGCAGCTGCATTCCCAGGCAGCACACTCACTGTGTGGTAGCGACAGGCTTCTGACTTGCGTGTCCGCAGCCACTTAGTCCCGTGGCGTCTGCGACGATGCCAGGCAAGAGCTGTGGAACCCTTGTCAAGGAAAACCTCTGGGAGGACAAAGACGTGGACAGCAATGCAGGCATGGCTTGCCCTCGAAAGGGAGGACAGACACACACACACACACACACACACACACACACACACACACACGCTTCTAGTCTTGAAATGGAGAGGAGACCCTGCAGACTGCATCCACTGAAGGGATTTTGATGCAGGGAACATGTGTGTGTGTGCGCGCATGCGTGTATGTGTGTTGGGAGCTTCTCTTTTGTTAATGGGGGAGGGGAAGTCCTTAATTGCGCATGTGAGAAGCAGAGAGAGAGAGAGAGAGAGAGAGAGAGAGAAGGATGGTGTTGAGGAAGCAGAGTTTAAAGCATCGCCTGAAACTAGGGAGAGATCGTGGACCCTGGCCGCCTTCTGTGCCTGCTTGAGACTTACAGCTGTACGTCATGGTCTTGAAAGGGAATGGCGTCGCTATGGTTTTCATTAGGAAGCCAGGGAAGCAGCTAGTGTAGGGGATTTGCTGGGATAGTATAAAGGTTTGAGGGCTGAGGACATCTTCCAAGCAAGTGGCCATATCAGTGGCTTCAAGAGCCTGGTCTGCAGAAAAAACAACTTAAAGACAGCGTGGTGGGGCAGTCGTAGGCTGCACCAACCTGAGGAGGAGCAGAGGCGTGCCTCAGTGGGCTTGCCTGACCAATGAAGTTGGGCGGTGGTCTGAGGGGAGCGTCTGGAGGGCGCCATACTCCGGGTGCCGTGGTCACAGCTGTGGTCATAGGAACGAGGGGCTGGGGTGGGTGGAAGAGGAAGGGCGTAGGAGCAAGGATGCCGGGATTACTCCACTCTCTCTGTTCTTGACTCTTTCAGGAAGGTCATGACTTTAATGAAGGCGTTCGAGCCGGTAAGTGACAAAGGGAGTTTGTGAGCATTCTCAGTTAACTTCAGTGGCTGTTTTAGTGGAAATTAAACTTTTAGAATGGTTTCAGTGTGTGTGTGAGAGTGTGTGTGTGTCTGTGTGTGTACAACATATGGATAGGTGTCTCCAAAACTAACGTTTCACATTCACATCCTGTGCGTGTCAGACCCTGTCCCCTCTCACGAGTGTGTCAGACCCTGTCCCCTCTCACGAGTATATCAGGCCCTGCCCCCTCTCATGAGTGTGTCAGACCCTGTCTCCTCTCCTGAGTGTGTCAGGCCCTGCCCCCTCTTATGAGTGTGTCAGGCCCTGTCCTCTTGTGTGAGTGTGAGTGTCAGGCCCTGCCCCCTCTTATGAGTGCATCAGGCCCTGTCTCCTCTTGAGTGTGTCAGACCCTGTCCCCTCTCACAAGTGTCAGGCCCTGCCTCCTCTCACGAGTGTGTCAGGCCCTACCCCCTCTCACGAGTATGTCAGACCCTGTCCCTTCTCACGAGTGTGTCAGGTCCGCCCCCTCTGCTCAGGAACCTGCCCTGAGAACTTGCAGACATGCCGTGCTGCGTTTGAACGGTGCATTAGTCGCTGCCTAGAAGCCCTCAGCTGCCTTCTTCCTCCTTCCCTTGTACTGTTCTTATGACTGGGCCGTGTCTGCCCCACCACCCTCCTCCTCATGTTTAGGTATCGGCATCACTGGAGAACACAGAGGGCAATTGTATGTAGCGTGTTCGCTTATCTCAAGGCAGCACATTTAGAAAAAGCTTGCGTTGGTTTTCCCTAGCAAACGTGTAGCCATTGCTTTTCTGTATAATTCCTTTTCTGTCTCGTTCTCATGTTTATGAAGAACTGTGGTTCATATGTAAAATGACTTGCTTTCTTCTGCATAAGTTTTGCATGTCTCTTCCTGCCTCTGCCTCCCAAACATACCATAACTGGCCCGTTTTCTTTCTTTTCTTCTTAATCATTTTACTAGAGTATAGGCACTGTGCATGTGTGCGTGTGCGCACACACGTGTGCGTGTGGGGGGGACTACTGCTCTACCACCAGCCTATACTCTACAACCCCAGACATATTTTTCTGAGTCAAAGACTGTGTTTTCTACGCCCTGAGATTTGGTAAATTTCTGTTGTTGCTGCTGCTGTAAAAGTCTCTTAATTTGCAGCATGACATGAATAACTTAGTCACCGTCAGAATGGTGACGCACACAGCGAGTGCTCGGCAGCTTTACCCCAGCGCAGGGGCAGAGACAGGCGGATCTCTGTGGGGCCCAGGCCAGCCAGAGCCACATCAGAGAGAGCCCATGTCTCAAAAACAAAAACAGAACCCAAAGTAACTGCTTATCAAGCTACTTTTGTTTCTAAAATTGGAAGAAGAAGAAGAAAAAAAAAAAAGGTCTTTTATTATGAGGCAGGGTTTGTCGTGTGGGCCAGGCTGGTCTGAACCTGCTGTCTCACTGCCTCACGTCCTGAGTGCCAGGCTCAGGTGTGCGCCCCAGGCCTCGCTCACAGTGAGGCAATGCTACTGCCTGCTGGCTCAGCAGACTCTACTCAGACAGCAGCATCTGCTGGGGGGAAGACCGCCTAGCGTTCTTGCTGTGATTTACAGCTCCAATGCTGTGTCAGCACATTTCACGTTGACCTCTAGGATGAGGGCCTTTCTGTTACGGAAGACGAAAGTGAACCCTACCAGCTCCCTCCTGCCGGCCGAGCTTCCTGCACGGGCAGCATTTTCTGTCTTGCACAGATGTGCTCAGGGCTCCCTCCGGTAACCGGTGTCAGCCATAGCTGAAGGGAAGTATGCCCCAGGACCAGTGTTGTTGACACTGGCTAGGAAACAGCTTTCACTCGGGAGGGTCACAGCCATTTCAGATCTGCTGCCCACAGTAGACAAACGTGGGCGTCCAGTGTAACGCTGGCTGCATCCCGACAGCCCCCAGGTACCTGAGACTTCATCTCAGAACTAAACACACACACCTCTCCAGTATCTGCATTTGATTGTGCCGAAAGCTGTATCTATACAAGGCCTCCTTCTTCCTTGGTTCCCAGACTGCTGCTCCAACTGTACCTAATTTGTTTTTTTCTGAGTATCTATAGAGTCTATATACTTATGACTGGGAATAGAGAATAATGACAGAATGCTTGCCCAGGGTGCAAGAGGTCTAAGGTTCGATTCCTGTGCTGTCACAAGTAAGCAACAACAAAACAAACCTGGAAACACACACTGTTTCTCTCTCTCAAATACACACACACACACACACACACAGTTTCTCTCTCTCAAATACACACACACACACACACTGCTTCTCTCTCTCAAACACACACACACACACACTGTTTCTCTCTCTCAAATACACACACACACACACACACACTGTTTCTCTCTCTCAAACACACACACACACACTTCCACTCTTTATTAAAGTTATGTATATTAGGCATGTCTGAGATTTGCTACCATAATCACACTTTTTAAAAACTGTTTGCAGTTATAGATTGAGCTCCCGAATCCCCTCCTTCCTTCCACACATCCTGAATGCTTGTGTGTACCTGAGTTCACTAACCCCAGAAAACAGGGTTCTCTTTTTATTTTCTTAAGTGTTTACACTTAGAATCCTATGGTGATATAATATGGCTTCCCAGAGTGATATCTGTTATGAACTAGGAATAGAAAATTTTGTGATTACCTGATGGTGGTCTGATTTTTTTTTTTTAATACTAGAGGATTTGGTAAAATGGTAACAGCTACATTTAATTATTTATACAGTCTCCTTTTCTTTATTTTTTTTTTATTTTTTTTTGGTTTTTCGAGACAGGGCTTTTCTGTAGCTTTGGAGCCTGCCCTGGAACTAGCTCCTGTAGACCAGGCTGGTCTCGAACTCACAGAGATCCGCCTGCCTCTGCCTCCCGAATGCTGGGATTAAAGGTGTGCGCCACCACCGCCGGCTCCTTTTCTTTATTCAAGTAATTAATTTTCCTCTCAAAGCCTGGTTAGAAGCCTGGGCCCTCTGTCCTCCATTGCCCTCTCCCCCCCAATACGTGATTTACGTCTGCAATACAGAGATTTCATTTCTAGTTCTGTCTGAGGCTGGAAGAGGAATATTTAAACTGTCCGATTAATTCACTGGGCTTTATTGAAAGCATAAACTTTACAGAAAATCGTGCTATAGAAGAGAATGCCTGGTAAGGCAGAGTTATCAGTTAAGTGGTTAAATCTGATAGAAGCAGAACAGGCTGTGCTAATGTCTCTACCTTCTTTTGGCAGTCCTCATTGACAAAGACCAGAGTCCCAAATGGAAACCGGCCAGTCTAAAGGAAGTTACCAATGAAGACTTGAATAGCTATTTTAAATCTCTGGGAAGCAGTGATCTGAAATTCTGAGGTGGCCAGACCTCGTAAGGTTTATTTTGGAGCCAGGGTCAGCAAACATACCACAGAGGCTAGCCAGGACTCTCAGCTTGCCCGCTTCCAGCCTGCCGACTGGAATTGGTTTCCTCTCTTTTGAATTGTTGGAAAAGAAATGAAAAGACTACCGTCTGCAGTTGAAGCACCAGTGTTTATCGTGATTCATGAGCCAACAGTTAGCTGACGTCAAAGGCCAATGCTTCTAGAACTTTACTGCAGAGCCATACTTTTCTAGGCCATGTGTGGTGGTTTGAAAGAAAACGACCCCCATAGGGAATGGCACTATTAGGAGGTGTGGCCTTGTTGGAGGAAGTGTGTCACTGTGGGGGTGGGCTCTGAGGTCTCCTGTGCTGGTGCTACACCCAGTGACACCCTTGTATCTGCTGCCTGTGGATGAAGATGTACAACTCCCAGCTCCTTCTCTGCACCATGTCTGCCTTGTCCCCCATGATGATAATGGACTAAACCAGCTGTAAGCCAGCCCCAATTAAATGGTTTCCTTTTATGAGTTGCCATGGTCACGCTGTCTCTTCACACCAGTAGAAACCCTAAGGCGCCGTGACACATACGGTATGGCCCGCAGCGTCTCAAGTGTCTTCTGTCATCTTCATCAGGAATGACTTGCTGGCCCTGGTGTAAAAGATGGGAGACTCTCAAGTACTCCAGAGAGTCTTCAGTTACATTCCCTCATTAAGACGGTAACTTTGGCTTCCCGTGTTAGTTTATATGTTAATTAATCAAATTATGCATAGATTATCAAATATAAAGATCCTGAAGTTTGGAGAGGATGTTAATGCCTTACAAATGTTCATTTAAGAAAACGGGAATGAATTTGGAGCAACGCTTAACAGAAGGGTTACTCTGTAACCAGGAAGCGGGAGAATCTCACTGGAAAAGCAGCTCACCTCCAGAGTGCTGTCTGCCTCAGCTTTTCCGGGTCATGAAAGCGGTATGCCTATTATTTGCAGTACTTGCTAACCTGAAGAAAAAAAAAACGAGGAAATAAGAAACTCCAGTCTCTAAGGCAGACACTCCCTTGCTTTTTATAAGTTATGTTAAACTTTTGTAGGAAAAGTCAAAAGCAATTTAAAATAGAAATGTCTTTAGTAATTGGAGGGTGACAGTTTTCAAATATGTTATCTCTATGCGTATTTTGCCTGCAGAGCCATTAAGAGGGCATTAGATCCCTGGGTGATTGTGGGTCACCATGTGGGCACTGAAAATTAAACCTGGGTCCTCTGGAAGAGCAGCCAGTGCTCTAAATTGCTGATCCATCTCCCCAGCCCCTGGCAGATTTATGTCAGAATAGTTTTATATTAGAGTCAGCTAACCATTTGTTTTGTAACTCGGTATAATTTCTCCTTCATCCCAGGCTCCTGAAAAACTAAGAGATTTGAGGTAAGAGCCAACCCAACAGAACTGAAAGGAACATTGGGCTCCTGCCTGCACCTCCCCACACAGCTGGAGGCTGCATTTCCTCAGCCCTAAATTTTTATCACGACGGCCTTTTCCTCCAGACAGTTCAGAAATAACACCGCGATATCGACCACGTGTTACATCTATATTCTTAAAGCTCCGAAATGAGACCTTAATAACCCATGTTAGCAAGACATACTAGAAGTCTTTATGTGACACATCAGTGGACCACACCACAAGTATTTGCTTCAATGAAATAAATACTGATGGCTAATTTAATTGAACTTTTATTATACTTATAAAAAAAAAACATTTTCACCAAATTTTTTTGGGAAAATATATCGCTTCCGAGTTAACACTTACAGAAGGGAATTTGCTAACAAAATGAGTTTTGTAGATAAAGTGACAGCTAATTCTTTAGAGCTAGCGCTTCCGGCTGTGCAGGGAAACACGTGGCTGGCTGCGTCATTTCACATAGATCCTATATGCGTATAGACTTACGTACACATTACTGTTTCTTGACATCATGTGTCCGTGTCTAGCTTCTGATTTCTAAAAAGTGTAGACGTGTACTCTGTCCCCTCCCACCAGTGCCAGTGGGGACCGAGCAGGACGTGCATAGCATTTATTTTAACGCCTAGAGGACATTTGATACAAAGTCCTTGGACTTAAGACAATCATGTGTGTCCCCTTGAAAACTGTGCTTTAAGTGATAATAAGTCTAGGTAGTTTGCAAAGAACTGATAAGGCAACTAAGATGGGAAAGTTCTAGATCGAAGGCCCACAACCGAAAGGTGACGGCACCAAAGAGACAACACCGAGGCGCACTGTGGCATTTCCAGAGTCTTAGTGAATAAGGGTTGGCACATGTATTTCCTTCTGCAGTCGCCTCTGGGAGACCGTGTGCTGATAGCGTCCCTCTGCCCCTACACGGATGCTGCACATGCCCCGTCCAGCACATGCCCCGTCCAGTAGCGACTGCGTCCGCCATCTTTCTGCTTATGCCCCCCCCTTCTCACTCATCTCCTCCTTAATGAAAGACTTCGAATGAGGATCAGACGTTTAATGCAAAGGCGTGAGAGAAGGCTGATTTCTTATCAACGGTGTCTCACTAGCTGCACACTCTGTCCTGACAACGATCCAGTGTGGTATAGAGTTTGCTCAACTCCTTCGTCACACATGGTTCATCCACCTACTACATAAGCCTTGTGGTTCCTTGTTCACGGGCCGATGCGCAATTCTGATATACTCCAAAGACAGGTCTCTTAGAAGATACTGTGTGTATCTTTAAAGCCTGACTTGGTGAGGGCACAGTGCTTACTTCACGATAAAGTGAAGTAAGTTTCGGAGTTGCCGAAAGGGAGTGGCAGTGGGGAGCAGACCTCTAGCTAGATGCAGACCTGGCAGACACCTCTGCTCCACCCTGGGGGAGTCAACAAAGAAGAAACCCGAAGATGAAATACTCACGTGTAACCCAAACCTACCAGCTGCTGTCTCTATGTAGATTATGTCTCCTTGTTATGACCAGTATACATGTTATTTTATATAGTTAATTATATATTTTGAATAACAGGAAACCTTGCAACAGGTGACCCCCAGATGAGTGAAAAACTCATGACCTGAATCTTCAGCACAGACGCCGGAAACTGCTGCTCCGTGAAGTAGAAACTGTACCCCGGGAAAGGGCTCTGCCCCGGGAGGGACATCTGTGCAGGTCCGGGAACCTGAGGGGCTGCTTTAGTTCCGTGAGCTGCTGGATTACAGGTGTAGCGGAGTACTACGCTTCCCAGGGCTCAGTATAATTAGCGGAATGGCCAGGTATCGGAAAGCAAACTGAAAAAAACAGCTCGTTTGAACGGCCTCTTTGCTCCTAAAACTTGGAGAATTCACTCAAGGTGGCTTGGATTTCAGCACATTCTTTCAACTAGAGGCAGCGTTTCTCACTATTGGCAAAGCCAAGTACCTATTTATCTCATTAGCGATACCAAAAGCCTTTCTCCAGTGGTTTTGGATTTCAAGGATGGTGATGTGGGTGGGCCTATTCTCTCTCTAGTTAGACTTGGTGTCTAGTGCACCTTGGTGACAATCCTGGACAGTCGGCTCCATTCTTGTACTGACTTTGCCCTAAGTCTTCTGTTACCTTTGAGCTTTATAGAGAGTCCTTTATATAAATAAAAAGTATATACTAGTGTATATACTACAAATGCTTAGTTTATAACATTTCTATAATCTATGGCTAAGAGTGTCCTGTGACTGATAAATCCCACTTAGGTGCTCCCTTTGGGAAGAGTGTTCTAGTCTGCTCTCTAGTGGAGAATTACAACCCCCCGTCTGTCAGCTCTGCGCCCCACACCAGCACTGCAGGGATGCTCTGCCCACGCTTAGCCATGACATTGGGCTTTGGCTTCTCACCTTGCAGACCAGGCTTCTGTCATTAAGACATATGGGTAAAAGGTGCCAAAGAGCTTCTTAATTCAGTACCGTAAACTAATATCATGGCTTCTATAAATTATCATCTAGAGATGGCTGTAATGTGCAAAGTTTAAATCATCCAGTCAAAGCTGTGGCATGACCCTGAGACCCAGGGCAGTAGTGTTCTTCTCACCTATAACTGGACTTCCTAGTAAGAGCATCCGAGGCAGCCCCCTCTCCTGCTGGCTCTCTCTAATTGTAGGTGGGCAGTCCCTGGCATACAGACAGGCTGTGGGCCACTATGGCTGGAGTTCGGTTCCTTGTCAAGGCATTTTAAGGAAACCCCTTTCATGGTCTGGGCTTTTTTTTTTTTTTTGGTATATATTAACAGAAATAGTCATTTTAAAGGTGATCCCTTAAAATAACCATCTGAAATTCGGGCACTTTTTATTCAGTGTTTTCTTTGGTGGTACCATCACTGCCTCAGGAAGAACATGCTTGGGCAGACAGCTAAGCTGGTTGCTGGGTACCACAAGACCTCTGCCCATCCTTTCTGTGACCCAAATTCAAGATGGAGCAGATATGCACCCATGTCAACATAGAACTGCCTAAAACCGTATGCCACCGCAAGCATCTCTACACTAATGTCATAGACATGGTTGTACATCCAGGTGGGGTTTTGAAACTTCTTTCGTGTATTTAAACTAGCGCCGACTACACCCAGAGCCTAGCGGAGCGCCATCACCCGATGGCGGTGTCGGAGCCCTCGCTCTCGATGTAGGGGATGTTGTAGTACTTGATGTTCTCGCACACCCACTGCTGCAGGGCATCCTGCACGATTTCCTTGGCCAGAAGCTCTGCAAACTTGACCACGGGACTGGGCTCCGGGAGTGCCTTCACTTCCTCGTGGACTCGGGGTCTAACTGGAGAAGGGGTCCTGGTTTGACAGCTGTCGTCAGGCATGAAAGCTTCTTCACTCTCATGCAGCTGGTGGATGTCTAACGTGGTCGGAAACGGGAACGCTTGCTTTGACTTCATGCAGCCCATGATGGAGAGCGTTGGCAGACTGAAGGCGAGCTGTGTTGATTAAGACGACTCCAACGGCATCTCTGGAAACCCGTGCAAGATTGTTGACACGATGGCGACCGGGCTTCCTCTCAGGCCAGTCTAACAACCACCGGTCCCTTTCAGCACTCCTCAGGTCTTGCGTTCACCTGCCAAGAGAAGGGAGTTGTCACCGTAAGGTTCCGTGTGATGTGGTGACACGGAAGTCCTTAGTTCTCAGCAAACAATCCCATGAGCCAAAGCTGGAGAAGTCACTCAGTGGGAATGACAGGACACTCACCAAGCATTTTTGTGAGCTCTTGAAAAATCATATAGAAGTAATTGGAGTAAAATTTTACACTAACAAGTGATAGCTCTTGGACTGAATTCCACCCGTATTTTTTTGCTTTTCTTTTTTTCTTTCACAACTTCCCATATATAATGTACTTTGCGCATAGTCTCCCTATGGCCCTCTTACTCCTTAGCCATGCCATCAAACCACCAAATCCCTGCCAGGTCAGCCTCCTTTTGTGTTGGTTTGTGTTTTCTGCTGTTTGTCTCTTCTTGACACCCTCCTGCTGCCCCCATGGGTGGGGTGTCCCACAGCATGTAATTAGGCAGTTTTAAAGTCAACCCTGTAAAATAACCATTTGAGATCTGTCCTTTTATTCAGCATCTTATTTGACGGTGCCCCCCTTCGGCAGCAGATGTCCCCCTGTAGGAATGAGCATTCGTGTCCTGAACATTGCTGCCTAGGAACCCGGTGCTCCAGGCTCAGGGAAACGGCAAAGCCTTCCCCTGGTTGGAGTACGGATGTTAGCAGTGCACACTGGAAGTACCCCGCCTTTCCCCCACTCTCCTGTGTGTGTGTCTGCCATTTCTTCATCCCCCATGGCCGCACACGCAAAGCTGGGCAGGCTGTGGCAGCCAGGGCTGCTTCCAAAGCGTTCAAAAACAAAACAACATTGTCTACAAAGAAAGTTCACCAGGACTTGGCTCCTTTGTTTATATATGGTGTATGATTGGGTCTTGCTAACCATGGTGACACTGGATAGTTAGGACTGATGGTACCCACAGGTCCTTGGCAGGAAGTGTTTGCTGATCTGTGATCCTTACTATTAGGAAGAATAAAGCGAAGTGTACTCCCGCCACCAGCCCCCTGAGCCCCGCTACCAGCCCCGTGAGCCCACACATCTGACCTGCCACCAGCCCCCTGAGCCCTGCCACCAGCCCCCTGAGCCCCTCCACCAGCCCCGTGAGCCCACACATCTGACCTGCCACCAGCCCC
>JAQHUG010000153.1:1947475-1958684 GCA_028555095.1 Dicrostonyx torquatus | reverse complement strand
TTAAGGAGTAAACAGACAAGCAAAAGTTATACAGTTAAAGACTTTAACCATGAAGAAATTGTATGAGCTTGCACCTGTCTGTACATTTTGAAGGCCGTGAGAGTACATGGGACACGCTAACAAGTCTCTGCCTTCTGCAATGAGGCTTGCACTCTCTCTTGTGGTAGGTTTGCCTTTCAGGGCAGCAGAAAGGGCCAGCACCCACTGCCAGCAATTGGGTGACGGTCAGGAGCGTTCATGCTCCAAATGTCCTCTTCGTATGGACCACGGTTTACAACTTCCCAGTTGGGGGGGAGCAGAGTTTTGGCGATGGTGATACAGTCTACATGTAGTAATGGTTCTATCAAGGGAGGAAGGTGTGTGTTTTGATAATTTTCTTTCCTGGTCTTTTACCTGCTATGGTCACTCAGCTTCTGTCTGTGTTGTTCCTGCCCAGTATCTTTGTGTAGCTCTCATTGCTTCATCTTAGTAGAACCTGAACTAAATACAGAGGTAGCCATCAGCGGAGGGCATCAAAGGAAGAAGCTCAACTCATCCCTGCTGTCCCAAGAGCAGATGCTGTGAAAACAGGAGGCAAAGGCCTCTCTTCTTAAGAGGGCTCTGGCAGACGATATTCTTTATTCTCTGAAAAAAATCTGAATTCAGTCGATGCCATGGGGATTCTTGGCAAATTGAGCATCATTTCATACTGTGATACTTTATCCGAAACACTGCTAGATTTTTTTTTTTTTTTTTGGTTTTTCGAGACAGGGTTTCTCTGTGGCTTTGGAGTCTGCACTGGAACTAGCTCTTGTAGACCAGGCTGGTCTCGAACTCACAAAGATCCGCCTGTCTCTGCCTCCCGAGTGCTGGGATTAAAGGCGTGCGCCACCACTGCCCGGCCTAGATTTTTAAGACAAAAATCAATTTTCCGTTTACTGCAGGGCAGCATCCCCTTCCTGGCCCGGCGTGCCCTCACCCTGTGGCGCCTGTGGGGTCAGGTGCTGGACTTCCGCAGTGTTTTCTCTAGATCTCAACACTCCTCAGTGTGGTCCTTGGCCTAGCGGACCCAAACTGCCTGGTGTCCCTTAAAAACAGCATGCTTTTACCCTCCTAGCCCAAACTACCAAGCTAGTTGCTCTGAAACCGGGCCCAACAGAGTTCCTTTTAATACTGCAAGGGCTAAGGCCAGAAAGCCACCGCCCCAAGCCAGCCACACCCTCCCCAGCTGGCAAAGTGAGCCAGGTTTTCTGGTACCAGATGGTTTCTCTTTGTTATGTGTGCCCCGTTTTCCTTGGAAATGTGGGGCAAGTCCACATCTTGAAACCACAGAGTTCTTTGGAAGTAAATGGACATTTCCTTTAAAAAAAAAAATGCTGGAAGGAAACAATTGGGTCTTAAGAAAATGTTGGGCCTTCGAGTCACTAGAGAAATTTTTATTTCTCTCTCTCTCTCTCTCTGGAGACTACTCAGATCTTGGGGAATCACAGAAAAAGTTGTACGTGGGGCAGAAAAAAAATAGCCATGCAAAGCCGGACACTCCCAAGAGGCTGGTTGTGGTAGGGTGGCAGCGTGTGACCAGAGAGGATCTTTTTTTGTCCCCCACCCCTGCCGGCCCACCCGACGTCCCCCACAGAGAGGATTTTTGAGGTCACTGTGAGCAGAGATACAGGGATCTGAGGAAGAGGATTCTAGCAGACCTTATGATGATCTCAGAAACACCCTGAAAAAAAGTACCCATACCACAGAAGGCCAGCACAGAGAGCTATGTTAATATTTACATTACAGATAAACATTATTCCCATAATCCACATAGACCATCTGCACCTGCCAAGAAACCTTGTTCCCCAAACGTGTTACCCACAGTTTACTGACCTATAATTTTCTTGACCGCCAATTTCCTGTATAAATGTCTTTACCCTATGATAACATATATAAAAATCTATAAAACTTAAATGACGGGAAACATCATTTCCCACTAAGGCTATTTATTATACAAATGCATTTCATTACTATAGTTTCTCTCTTCATTTTTCCTACAAAATTACAAAGCAGCACCTATGAAGCCATCAGAAAGTAAAACTATCAGAAAGTCCGTGTAAGAATTTCGAGAGCTTTCTGCTGAGTACCTTCAGGAAGAATCTGAGAAATTACAAATTTTCATTTTAACCATTAAGGCTTCATGGGCTTTTCCTCTGCAGGCTTTCACACGATGTTTAGAATTTTAGATGGAAATGTTTTCCTCTCCTTTTTTTCTTATTTGCTACTTCTTCGTGACAGCATCTTAGATAGCCTCGAACCCGTGATCCTACTGCCTCATCACCTCTGAGGCTAAGACTGCAGACGCCTCTCTGATTTCTTTAAAAATGTCATCACGTGGGGGCTGGAGAGCATCTCCTGCCCTCTGTTTCGGCTTCTTGCTCTTTTTAGGATCTGCCTCGGCCACTCTTTTTTGCCTCTTGAGGATTTTATGTATGAGCTGCCAAGATCCAGACCAGCATTCGCTAATACACATACTACAAGGAGGTTTTGTCACTCGAAGCCAAATTACAGAGAAGAGCAGGTATTGCTAAAATTCTTTCCCAGGGTTCCCCAGAAGATGGAGGCTGTTTGGCTAGGAGGGTAGTCCTGCACACCACCTGTGGTCTTCCCAAATGTTTTTTTATAAGAAAAGGTTAGCACTAGAGAATTCAACATTCTTTATGACTGACAGCTTTTGTGTGCTTTGGCCAGGTGCCCCCCTCTGCATTGCTACAGGAAGCAGAAACTCTGTCCTTAGACTTGTTCAAGGCAAGTGCTCTGGGCCCCAGTAGAAAGAACTGGCCGAGCTAACTTCAGCAAGTCCCTCCCTTCCTCAGAGCCTAGTTCCTTTATCCATGAAACAAAGGCCTTAGAAGTCTGATGTTTGGCCATATTCTATCATGCTGGCACAGCAGGCATGCATATTTCAGGCATAGTCAAGGCTCTATTATTTATCTGCTCTTTGCCCACCTTACATGGCGAGCTGTGTTTTTGTGTCCTGGAGAGCAACATATATATATGTTCCTGGATGAGCATGTCCCCACCACTGTGTCATGGCTTTGATGTCCTGAAGCAGCAGACTGACTTCGCTGGACTCCGCTCTTCCAGCAGGGCCTTTGGGAACAACGGTGCTCAGGCTGCTGACGGATAAGGCTGGATACCTTCCTGAAATCAAATAGACGCGTGGACATGTCTACTTCTATTGGCAAACCAGCGCCTTCTCAGCATTTTTAAACTAAAATTTAAAATCGGTTTTTCTTCGGTTCCGATTAGAAGAGCTGGCACCTACGTGAGAAGAAATAGGAAGACAAAAACAGGGAGGAAAGAAACAAATCGCGGAACGACAGTTTTCACAAAACTTGCTCTCCGTGACACTGATTTTATACCAGGTGTCCTGTTAGGAATTGTGGCTGTGTTAGTCTTCACTGTGGCTCGGTGAGGCACGCGTTCTCTCTTCACAGATGAAGATGCAGAAGCAGGTTAAGTTGGCAACTATCAGAGTCAGTCACAAGCCTGGCCACTCCAATGCCTCTCTCACTGCATCACCTGACCCACACGGTTTAGGCAGAGCAGTAAACATGGGTTGGTGACCTACGGAAGCCGCGGAGCCTCGACTGTTGAGAAAGAAGGACTCCATTGCACAGAAACATGGCTCCTCTTTTGGTGTACCTAGATGGAGCCCACACGGTTGCCAAAGACTGTTTGGCAGTCTCTAGTTTCAACTCTTCTCTCCAGCTTGTGTTTCTTGTTGGCAGCACTGTAGGATCTAGGAATAGAATCTCCTCAGTTGGGTGAATTTAAGCCGTTCCTCAGCGATGTCACCACTTGACACTGCCACGGCACTTCTTCATTTGCGGATAAGCGTTCTCTGGAAACTGGAGGAGAAAGAGAGTCTTAGGGAAGCTGTCAGATTTTCATAGTATCTTTCAGATTCTTGGGCCAGAGACAAACAATACAACTGCTTAGCAAATTCAGTGGAATCTCTTTCTTTCACTTCCTCGGTGATTTTTGCTACCGTTTAACACCTCTCTTGGGTCGTGAGTGGATTTACACAGACAAGAATTAATCTACATCAAAGAGACAGAGGTCCCAGGTTGGCAGATTCGGAGCCAGCGAGGAAGCTAGCTAAGAGGAGAAAGATTTAAAAGCGCCAGTGGCTGAGAGCACGCCGACAATTAAGAGGAAGTAAATGAAAGTGAAGTGGGTAAGGAAGACAGAGTTGGGGAAACCGGGCGAAAATGAACTAGCTATGGCTGAGCGCGCATGTGGGAATGTGTAGCCTGGCAATCTAAAGTGGCAAAACTATCACCGAGGTCCTGCTGGCCTTCAACACGATCCTCATGCCCCTGCCTACCGAGTGGTGGCATCACAGGCATGTGCCAGACTCCTCAGTACAGGTACCATAAAGACACCCGAGGCCACTTAGGTACGAATATATAGAAACAGCGATAAATTGGAAACTAGCTCTTGTAGAGCAGGCTGGCCTCAAACTCACAGAGACCCTCCTGCGTCTGCCTCCCGAGTGCCTGGATTAAAGGCGTGCGCCACCACCTGGCTATATTTGTAAAAGGTTTTTAAGTCGGGTGCTAAGGCTGCTACACAATATGAATTTGGGCGAAACGCTATTGGAATGAAGAGCTAGAACTCACGAGGCAGGACGATTTATGCGTACAACCCTGCTGCAGTGCGGTCGATGTTCAGACTGGGCTATGAGGAGCTACGAGGTTAGGATCAGCACCAGAGCATCACCCGGCCGGCACCCAGAGGGCCTGTCTGAACCTGGGAGCAATGACTTGAAACTGTGTCAACATGTGTCCTGCTGGAACAAAGACATCACAGAAGAGACTTAAAGAAGCTAAGACACCACGAGGTTTGTTTCATGAATGGCTAGGCAGCGAGGAAATATACAAACAGTATAATAAAGTGTTTTTAAAGAAATAGTTCCTTCTAAACTAGCTAGATAGAAATGAGGCCGAATGGGGCTGGAGGAAAAGCATAAATTAAAAGGAAGGAAGAGGACTCAAAGAAAACCACGGTCTTCGCGAGATCTGAAGAAGCGGACTGGAGGGAGATAGCAAATTCGGCATTTTTACTTCAGTAAATTTATCAGCCAGAGTTGAGAGCATGGATACAATTTATTGCTCAGATTGTGTGCCCAAGGGTGGAAGAGCTGTTTAATAATTACCAGAGCTATCGGGGGAAACTAGAATGACCAGGGAAATAGTTGCCCCGGCAGTATCGCCCGTGCCAGGCACCTGGGAAGGAGGTGGGAACCAAGGCAGACCTGGCACCCTCCACTTCGGCACCGATGCCCTCTGAGCAAGAAAGTAGACTTGTGTTGAGCATTTCGGGAAAGAAGGGAGAAGAAGCCACGGGAGTTTCTAAGAAGAAACCCATGTCCTCTCAGAGGTTGGCCAAGGGATGCCTAGGAAATGACGTCAGGGTCGAGGCTGGAAGGATGGCGAGGGTGGTGCACAGAAGCAGCAAGGGGCAGATGGACAGACTCGGACAGAACTTGGGTCTCTAAATGTTCCACTAGACTTCCCCCCATCTATCTCCACTCCATTGTTCTTTTTTTTTCAATCTGTGATCTGCATTCCTTCTCTCATACCTTTGAACACTCTGGACAGAATTTGTAAATATCTGTTCCGTGCGATTCTCTTCTTCCCAACTATGGGTCCCTCTGTTGTCATCTGCCAGTTTTCACATGCGGTTGCTTTATGGTATGATTTTCAATTCTGAGAGTCATCTACTCAGTAGAAGAGCATTCTCCGGGAGGAAGGAACCCACACGGTACTTTTCTCTTGTCTCAACTTGAGAAGAAGAATCGATCCTTTTCCAGACTGACTCCCCATCTTCAGGAGCCTCCCTCCACCCAGGCAACACGTCGTCAGATTTTCCTCTGTGCAGGCTTTGGTTTCCCGCAGGTCAGCTTACTCATTCAGAATCTGGTACAATAACCAACTTTCTTATTGTTTACCTGAGACTATGTGCAGAATTCCCTTAGTTTCCATTTCATCACAATCGTTCTTGACTCCTAGATTTACCTAGATATATTCTGTCCAAGCTTTCCTTCCAAAACCCTGACTGCCCTTCCAGGGCCCAGATCCCCCTTCCAGGGCCCAGACTCGCCTTCCTTGGCCCAGACTCCTCTACCAGGGTTCCGACTCCCCTTCCAGGACCTGGACTCCCCTTTCTGGGCACGGACTCCCCTTCCAGGACCCGGACTCAACTCCCCTTCCAGGGACTGGACTCCCCTGCCAGGGTTCAGACTCCCCTTCCAGGGACTGGACTCCCCTGCCAGGGTTCAGACTCCCCTTCCAGGGACTGGACTCCCCTATCAGGGTTCAGACTCCCCTTCCAGGGACTGGACTCCCCTACCAGGGTTCAGACTCCCCTTCCAGGGACTGGACTCCCCTATCAGGGTTCAGACTCCCCTTCCAGGACCTGGACTCCCCTTCCAGGGCCTGGGCTCTCCTTGCAGGGAGCAGTTCAGAATATCCCTCAGGTATGGAGACCTCTATCTAAAAGAAACAAACCCACGTGCTGGTTACAAACCCTCCGCTTTCACTCACCTCCTCCTCAGTTCTGATACCTCAGGGACTCTTCCCTGATCTCATGCTGTTCATATGTTCCAGTTGTCATCATGTTATTCTGTGTTTATGACAAAAGAGTCTAGGTCTGCTACTTATCATTTCACGATTTACATCTACTTGAAACCACTCATCAAAACACCATTTATTATATCCTTATGATTTCTGAACCCCTAGAGGACAGACAAGGGGTCTGAAAGACCCCAACCAATTTTTTCATAACGAACTAAATAAATTGGATAATGGAAAATTACAAAATGTGACAAACAGGTTTGACCAGCAGGTTATTCCTTTCTCCCTTGCTGGGCAGGAGGGTTAGCAATTATCAGGTTAGCAATTATCAGTTGCAGGTCTAGCCAGATGGTTATCAGAAACAGTGGTTATCAGAACCAGTTGCAGCAAATGACTACTGAATTGTAAACTGAGTCTGGGGGGGAGAGAGGGGTGATAGGCAGAATGTCGGGTATCACGGGTATCACGTAGTCAGCAGGAAATCATGTAGCCTGCTGAATGTCATGTACTCAGGGATGGGCTAAACTATGCTAATTTCGTTCTGGGTTGAACTCTGGTTTAAATGTCTGGACCAGTCCCAATTGGACTCGTACCCCATATTATAATTCATGGAAAACTTGTGATCTTGTCTATAAAAGCTTGCTTGCCTGGATACTTGGGGTGCTTAGCTTTCCCTAAGCTATTGCACCCGGTTGCAATCGTGAAATAAACCACCTCCTGCGTTTGCATCTGATGGCCTGGTTATTGAGTCTGGGGGCCCCTTGGCGTTAAGACCACTTTGGAGGTCTTTCAGTCAAAGGGAAGCAAAGCGAGATTTGCACCAAGGCTGGTATATGAAGAGTTGTGCGCGTCCTATTGGGAATCTAGGTTTGTGTTCACAGCAAAGGACAGCTCTGAAACACTTTAAAGGTAAATCCCATTTTTAAAATGTAGACCCGAGAGCACATTGTGTCTCAAAGAGGGTGGACATGGGAAGAAGTGGACAGCAGTACAGGGGTTAGGTCAGTGGCTTGAAACAAAGTGATGCTGGTGGCAATGGATAAAAATGAAAGGATTTAAGAAATATTTAATGACCTCCTGCCTATGAATTGACTCGGGAAAGGGCTATCGCTGAGTCAGAGTTTGTACTCCGGAATTTGGAAGGCTTGTCTGAGCAGTTGCTAAGGCCATTTAACAAGACAGAAGGGGGAGGGGGGAAGTTTAGTGACAAATGTCTTGCCTTTAGTTTGGAACATGTTGAGCTTAGGGCTTTGGGGAGACATCCAAGCGGAGACAAGAAGACAGCAGGAGGCTATTTGGACTAGAGCCTCAGCCGGTAAAGGAGAAGAACAGAGTCTTCCAAAGAGTGAGGTTTGAACAGAAAGAGAAGAACCCGGGGCTCACTTTGAGGAGTCTCATCTGCTAACGGCTGGGGAGAAGTAACATCCAGCCGAGAGGGGAGGTTGGAAGAAGGTGACACCCTCTCTCCCTGGGGATCTATTACCAATGGATGGACAGGACGCCACACTGAAGCTATGGTAGAGAGAAAAGGTTGTTTATTGATGGCAAGTATTCCCAAGGATTGCAGGTAGAGGAGCAAGAACTGGCTTTGGGTAGGGAGATGGCAACTGTAACCGAGGGAAGGAGGAAAGGAGGGGCAGGTGCAGATGGGATTCTAGAGGAAGCTTGTCATTCGTGCCCTGGATTCCCTTCAGCCACCAAGATCAGATACGCAGATAACTCAGTCTCGCACTGACTGCTTCAGTGGCTTACCAGCCGACATTACAGAAGAGCAAATCCATGCAATGAATCCCTTCTACATCCTAGCCTATACATACATACATACATACATACATACATACATACATACATACATATATATATATATATATATAAAATAAGATACTGGGCAGTGCATATATACCCTATGCCTCTCTGATTTAATCTTTTTTAAAATTTTTTTTTCTTTTCCCTGCTTCCCTTCACAACTGTCTGCTGACCCCAAGACATGGAGCTCGCATGCATACATGCTGATCACATCATATGTGTGTGACTATGCTGTGGGGGTGCCCCTGGAGGCCAGAAGAGGGGGTTGGGTGCCCAGGAGGTGGAGTTAGAAGTGGTTGTGGGTTATCAGACATTGTTCCTGGGAACTGAACTCGGGTTTTTCCTAAGCACTTACTGCTGGGCACTCCCCAGCCCCTCTCTGAGTGACTTTTGATTGACTTCCTGTCACATTTGCATCAATTGCTAGCTCACTTGGCCTCCATAGGAAAGTACGTTAGATACGGTGAGCTTATAAGCAACAGAAATGCATTTCTGCAGGTGTGGGGATGGGAATTAAAACTCTGACATTGCTGCGGTTGGGTTCTGATGAGTGATTTCTTCTGGGCCACAGACAGCCTTCTCCTCATGGGTTTCTAGAAAGAAAGAGACACACAGCTCTCTTGGTTGTTTAACAAGAAGACTGTTGGAGTCACAGGTCCCATCTCACATACATTCTCGGTGAGGACTGGGATTAGGATTCAGCATATGTGTTTGGAGAAGGTGGAGATGGGAATATGTATCTCCTGCACCCATATTTCCAATATTATTTCTGATTTGGGGGACTGAAAAAACTTAAGAGTTTTTTATGGTTTATTGGCCTGGTCATTTATTTTCTCAGCTTTACCTTTGGCTGCTATTTCTTAAACCACCAGGAGCCAGACTCCTATTTCTTACGTAGTAACCATTTGCTCCCAACTAAAGTCTCATATAAAAGACCTTTCCCTGCCTCCCCTCGGCAGCCTCTCAAGGTCTGGAAGGAGCCGTTCATTGCTTGATTAGAATACTGACAAGGAATCAGCCACCCCTGAGTAAATAAGAACAGTGACAGAAGGCGATAGTAAATGTTTGCAGTTCAGCCCCATAGACTTTGCTGGCAGGAAACACCCTGCACTAATAAATCTTTCGCTTGCCAAGGAACACCGGTTCAAAACACAAAGGGAAGTAATGTTTCATATGCAGACAGAGCACAGGAAGACCGCTTACGAACTTACGTTCCACTTTCCCTGACCCCTTTCGCGCAGAACGTCAGCCGGATGGAAAGACTGACGGACTTGGTACAGCCGACCTGGGTTTGAATCACGGTCTTAGTCCTGTGGCTTTGGGCCAGGGACTTAAGTGCTCTGTGGCTCAGTTTTCTTGTCTTCCAAATGGCAGCAATCAGCCTAACAGATTTGCTGAAGAGATGAGAAAAAGCATACAAGACTTTGTTCCCCTGAGGCACCGACGAGATGTCTTATGACAAGTGTCAATTTGGGAGTCCCAGCCCCTTGCATCTATCCCAGTCCCCAGGCCTGGTCTGTGGACTCCAAATCCCAGCAAACCAGGTTCTGACCCCGACCCCCAGGGAGGGGTCAGGACCACTCCCCAGGGTATTTAAATAAGTTCCCAAAAGAGGAACAAGAGGTCCCTTTTCCTTCCTCCCCATGGGTGCGTTCCCCACCTCGGGGGGGCCACCTGAGAGCGCAGAACTCCCATTAAACCTGGAAATTTCTTAATTTGGCTTGTTTTGATTAGGCTTGATTGGGAACTTTGCGTCGGCAGGGAGCTCACGTTAGGAAATATTCCTAACAACACATACTTCCCCTTTGTTCGTTCTTTTAAAATGCTCCCCCCCCACCATGACTCACTGTGACTATGACCTGTAAAATCCCTACAGACACATACCCCCCCCCCCACTAGACTCTTTTGGAGTACAGACTAATGCAATTAGGCAACAGAGCTTGCCTGCTCTGTTGCTGGGAGAACACAGAAGGTCTTGGCAAGGGGAGAGGGCCTTTTCATAAAACTAAGCCACTGGCTCTAGACAGAAAGCCACTGGCCCAGCAGTTGCTCCAAGTACACGGTTGCAGGACAGGGAGGCAAAGAAAGCTGGCTCCCTTGGCGCGTGGACCGGAAGGAGTGAGCGGACAGCTTCCTCCTCACTCCTCACTGCCTCTAACTGGTTTTCACCTGGACTCTAGGTTCCTGCCTCCGGCTGCGAAGTCGGGGAAATTCTCAAAGAGCAAACACAACGGCGGCTGGTTTTGCCATCTGTTAACAGCATCAAACAACCGAACGCCACTTCTGGAATCTGTAAACATTGAGTGATCTCACAGCCAGCCAAGCCTGACCTTGACACTACAGGCCTGGTACCCACCAAAGACTGATAGGATGTGAGGCGCTCACAGAGGTCAACAGTGAAGGGAAGCAAGGATGAAGACAAGACGGCATGAACTATAATGTTTTGCCATGTGAGGCAGCAATTTAAACAGCTTAAAAAATTATGGGGTGGGCTGGAGTGATGGCTCAGAGGTTAAGAGCACTGCCTGCTCCTCCTAAGGTCCTGAGTTCAATTCCCGGCAACCACATGGTGGCTCACAACCATTTGTAATGAGGTCTGGTGCCCTCTTCTGGCCTGCAGACATATACACAAACAGAATATTGTATACATAATAAATAAATAAATATTTTTTAAAAAAAATTATGGGGTATGAATTTTATGTCAGCAACCTTTAATCATTTGTTCCTTGGTTCTGTTCTCAGGCATCTACAAGCCCATTTTCTGGTCTGTGTCACAGGTACTATTTTAGTAATATCTA
>JAQHUG010000153.1:1903959-1927970 GCA_028555095.1 Dicrostonyx torquatus | reverse complement strand
TGACGGGACAACACACCACATGGAAATGCGTGTTCCAACCCCGGCACCCACCAGAAGGGAAAACTCTGTTTTTCTACGCCCACCCTCAGGGGTCAGGGAGAAATTTGTTTTCCTGATAATTTTGTCTTGCTCTTATTTGGTTGTGAGGTTGAACATGTTTTCATAGCTTTATTACAGATATGTATTTCTTTTCATCTTTTTAATTGGATTGGCTATTAATTTCAAGACTGACTTACAGGCAGGAAGAAATCTGGTCTTTTCCCCTCGTCGTCCTCCCTGTCCCTTGTTGTGTTTGGATGCTCAGGTTTGGGGTTGTGTTTGATTGGGCAGTACAGTATGTGCCTTGCCGTTGTAAACCATGAGAGCAGAATATGCTATAAAACGATGGGTATTTTAAGAAATGAACCACCAGAGCATATAACCGCTATACATGAGAGATGGAAAACTAACGAGAAAGTGTCGTGGTGTCAAAGTTGTCCTAGAGGCACATTTTGGACCATGATACAAAGAGGAAGAAATCAGGCAGCTGCATGCATCTTGCTAAACCAAGGAGACAGATGCCAATGCCCGTGGAGGCTCAGATAACTACATACTGAGAAAGGGAGCCATGTGCAAGATGACTGGGACTCCGCAGGGTGCCTACAGTCTGAAGCAGGTCATACATGAAGTGCAGTGTGAACCTTCACGGCTCAGACAAAACAAGGACACTCAGCTCGCAGTCAGGGAAAGCAGCTGACAGCAAGTGGCAAGTGACACGAGCCATAAGTGGTAAAATTTTCAGACGTGGACCATAGCAAAAACCATGCCGCTATAAAAATGTTTATTATTTTATCAGAAAACAAGAACATGACAAGAAAAAAAAAACATCAAATGGAGATTTTGGAGGTATGCAAATTTAAGAGCCGAAATGGAAGTCTGCTTGATGAGATTCGTGTTACTTTCTTATTTCCATGACAACTGAGCTGACAGGAAGAGAGGGAGGAAGGACTTGCTGTAGTTCGAGTTCAGGGCTAGCAAGTCTGTCGTGGAAGAGAAGAAACAGCAGCTGGGATAGTTGGCGGGAGCCTGGCTGCGGCCAAGGCAGTTTACGGTGCAGCTTCTTCACATCTTGGAGGATCAGGAAGGCGAAAGCTTGGCGGGCCTGAGGCTTGTCAACTATCTAATGATGATCCAGCTTCAGTCACTCCATTTGTTCCAAGTCTCTGAGAGCCCCCAAAACAGGGCCAGCTGTGGGGGCCCAGTGTTCAAGCACGTGAGTCTGTGGAGGACATGTCTGAACCATGCCAAGATCAGCGAGAAACATGACAGGCAAAATTAGTGTACCAAAAGGCAGAGCACTGGACACCATCAAAGCCAACAAGGAAGAAAGGGCTGAAAAGTAACAAGGACAAAGCCCGTGGCTTGTGTGATACTGTTAACATGTTTAGATTACAATCCCAGGATAGAATGGAGAGAGAAGATGTGTGGGAAATGGATACTTTTTTTTCTAAATGTGATGCAAATTATACACCTCTAGATCTAGAAGGCTCAATAAATCCCCGAACACAAAAGCATCAGTACCAGAGTATGTCATAACAAAAATCTGAGAATTACGGAAAAGTGCTCGCTTAGTATTTATGAGGCCTTTGGCAATCCCTGGAGCTAGAGGAAGGAAGGAGGAGGAGGTGCTGGAGGTGGTGCCCTACAGTAAAAGAAGTGATAAAGGACCATCTTCAGGCCGAAGGGACTGTTATTCTCAACTAGGGACAATTTGCATCGTAGAGAGCATTTTCCTATATCTGAAGACGTTTGTCGTGACTTTTGCCAAACGAGGCAGATTTCCAAGTGAAGAGACCAAGAGGGCTATTTCACCATGCTGAAGAGTTAATTCGATTCACACTGTGGTGGCTGCTCTTTTCAACTTGATTAGACTGAGACACGTATTTCACCGAGGGGCTTGTGATGGTATTTCTAGAGATAAGAAGATCGTGAAGACTGGGAACTAATGAGCGCACCCATCCTTTGACGGACTCTTAACATCTTGGCACTATTTCAAGGCAGTGAAAGGCGGGATGCGGGCTTAGATGGAGGGAGTGAACCACTGGGGTTATGATCTCTCTCGGCCTAGTTCCTCCATGCTACCTGCCCCTTAAGAGGTGAACTACCTGTGTTTGCCCTAAAAACCGTAAGGCCAACCAAATAATTCTTCTCAGTGAGTTGTCTGATCAGGTGTATTGGTAAAACACGTAGTCACGAAAGCGCTGCCATTACGGGTGTGCGTGCCTCTAGCTGTGGAGCGCCGAAGTGTAGGGCGCAGAAACTCAGAGCGTGAAATCCGTCAGAAAAGAGTTAAATTCCTTATTATAACTGGGAACTTTAACGTCCCTCTCGTCTGAACAGGTTGAAGAGATAGAGAGTAAGCAGTAGGAATGGGTTAAATTCGGAGAGGATTAAGAGCTTGTGCGAGGCACCGTGTTGCAGTGTCTCATGCGTCGTCTCCAAGTCTTTAGGAAGCAAAGACTTTCGTGCACCACTCTCATGGGAAATCACAGTTCCGAGTAATAGGATTTTTCCTACCTCTATGATGCCCAACACTACAACAAGAATATGTTTTAAATCTTGGCTTCTAGACTCTGTTAGACTTTAACTGCGTCAAAGTTTCTTGCTCTTCGTGTTTGAGTTGTTTGCAGTTTCCCGTCAGGAAGCGCGCCCCAGCAGCGGTGAGCATCCTGAGTGGGAATTAGAGTCGGATGCAGACACGGAGTGAAGTTAGACTCCCTGTTAAACAGACAGATGGATCTGGACAGGCGCCACGGCCGGGTAGCAAGGGTGACGAACCTCCAAGATGACTGGTTTCTTCCTCACCCTCCTGACGTGAGACAAAAACCTGGGGACCTAAAACAAAGGCCTCCTGGGATCTTTCTCCGTGGCTCAATAAGTTCAAGGCCAATCGGGACGCATTTATTGGCACACAGCTGTGGGCCAATCAGCCAGCCTGTCTTTCTTCAAACTGGCTAACTCTAAATTAGGGGTAGAAGACCCTCCAGAGACCCAGCCCCAAACCCCCAAGTGTTGTAGAGGGCCTTCTCTGTGTCTCTCTGTGTGTCTGCCGTGTGTGCATGTGCGTGTGTGTGTGTGTGTGTGTGTGTGTGTGTGCTGCTTGTGTGTGTGTCTATCGTGTGTGTCTCTGCCGTGTGTGTCTGCCATGTGTGTGTCTACTGTGTGTGTGTCTACTACGTGTGTGTCTACTACGTGTGTGTGTCTGCTGCTTGTGTGTATGTCTATCATGTGTGTCTCTGTGTGTGTGTCTGCTGTGTGTGTGTGTGTCTACTGCTTGTGTGCATATGTCTATCGTGTGTGTCTCTGTGTGTGTGTCTGCCGTGTGTGTGCCTACTACGTGTGTGTGTCTACTGTGTGTGTCTGCGGCTTGTGTGTATGTCTATCATGTGTGTCTGCTGTGTGTGTGTCTACTACGTGTGTGTGTCTACTACGTGTGTGTGTCTACTGTGTGTGTGTGTCTGCTGCTTGTGTGTATGTCTATCATGTGTGTCTCTGTGTGTGTGTCTGCCGTGAGTGTGCCTACTACGTGTGTGTGTGTCTACTACGTGCATGTGTTTCCTCTTCTCTAAATAAAGGCCTGCTTGTTTGCAGGGTTCATGATTTCTCAGCGGTTAACTGCAGTCCTAGAGATTCTTTTCCTTTTAATTCTTTAGCTGGCAGAGAAAACGAACCTGATCAAGGTAGTAACAGCAGCATTCACAGAAGCTCGAGGCAGCAAGGTGTCTGCAGGATGAAGCTAGTACTGGAGCTAGGCATGAAGGTGCTAGTGACCTTCTCCTTTAGGAAAAAAAAAAGTTTCCAAACTCACGATGCCCAAAAGACCAGCGGCAAGAAATAACACCAAGCAATCCAAAAGACAAAAGTATATCAATGGAACGTTTTTTAACACAAGTAAATTGTTTTTTTTTTAATATTTATGTATTTATTATGTATATAGTGTTCTGCATGAGTGTTCACAGACCAGAAGAGGGCACCAGACCTCATTACAGATGGTTTTGAGCCACCATGTGGTTGCTGGGAATTGAACTCAGGACCTTTGGAAGAGCAGGCAATGCTCTTAACCTCTGAGCCATCTCTCCAGCCCCCAAACTATTCTTTCCCATCCTGTAGGATCAGCTTTGTTTGCGCCCCCCTCCCCTGTAACAAAGGTTTTGTATTTGGAAGTGGTAGGAGCGCTGGTTTCTATTTTAGTCATTCCCTCTTGCTCCACCGCTCTGTATTTGGAGGCTGTGGTCTCAATCCTCCTAATCTGTGGATCCACCAACAGGCTTTTATAGGACAATATTGAGCCAGCTTTGTTGAGTCCTTCATGGGCCTGTAACAAATGATTTCTTTTTCATAACAAGGGTATCAAGCACAATGCTTACCCTGCCCACCAACCTCACTGATGTCATTGATCAACCTCACTGATGTCATCAATCAACCTCACTGACGTCATCGGTCAACCCCACTGATGTCATTGGTCAACCTCACTGACGTCATTGGTCACCAACCTCACTGACGTCATTGGCCAACCTCACCGGCGTCATTGGTTATTGGTCATTGGTCATCAACCTCAGTGACGTCATTGGTCAACCTCACTGATGTCATTGGTCAATCTCACTGACGTCATTAGTCATCAACCTCAGTGACGTCATTGCTCAAATACGCTTCATTATTGCTAGCGTCTGAAGAGAACTCCTCTGTGGTTAACATTTTGTTTGCTTTAATTTTTATTTCCAGCTTCTCAGTTTTTCATTGTTTTATTTTGACGTGGCTAATGCCTGACAGACTCCAAGTGGCACGTCCTCCCTGTGGATTGTTTCCTCTTATTACTACGGCACTTCCTTCCTCTGTCTTGCCTTGTACTGTTCGTTTCGAATTCAGTTCTGTCTGTGGCTAATGCCAGGATCCCAGGATTTTTCCGTTACAATTTATCTGATATAACTTTTCCACTTTTCTTTCTCCTTTTCTGGCTGTCTTCTTTAATATCATCCTCTTTTGTACATCATGCCAAAACTCTATAAAAATTCACCTTATAAGATCTTCAATATTGTAAAGATTTATAATACAAATGAATATTAGCAATGGGGTGCTAATGGCTACTGGCACTATTATTTATTATTGTATATTGAACCTGTGATATTTAATGTTTATGAGGGTCCTACTCTATACCAGACACGGCATTAGCACCTCATTTAGTCCTTACAGCCTTGCCATGATTTCCATTTTGCAGATATGAAACTAAAGGTTGATTGCTTTGTACTAAGAGCTTTTGAGGCACGCCTTTAATCCCAGCACTCGGGAGGCAGAGGCAGGCGGATCTTTGTGAGTTCGAGACCAGCCTGGTCTACAAGAGCTAGTTCCAGGACAGTCTCCAAAAGCCACAGAGAAACCCTGTCTCCAAAAAAAAAAAAGAGTTTTTGAGGCTGCCTGGACAAACGTCTTGATTTAGTCACGGGTTTCAAGATGGGAAGCTTTATAATCCAGTTTCCTGTCTCTCTGTCTTCCCAAATCATATCAACCACAGCTAAGAAACTTAGCCTGTTCTAGGGCAACCCACTCCACCCCATAATTTCTGACTTGTCGAAATGTTCCTTGAGAGCAGGTATCTGGCCTATTCTGAGATTAGGGCAATATTTTATATAAATACATTCAGGAATTACCCATGCCAAACAGTGAGGGTTAATAAGTATTTGATGATATTAAATTCTACAAAGTCTTTGCTGTGCTATATTTTGTCAAGTTTTTGAATGTCACCTGTTTCTCATACTGATTTCTGAATTTAAATGAAAAAATAGATTTATGCATACTTAAAACCCCTGAAGGATAAATGTTAGTAACACTGTAAATTTAAGTTCATGTATCATGTACAAACGTTCAAATTTACTGTAAGTTTAGAGTTGGCTACTGTCGTGACGTGTTACGGATTTCACTTAATGAATGTGCCTTTCGTCAGAACGCCTGCGCAGTTCTCAGCGTTCCCAGCAGAGGGCAGAGTGTCCATGTGAAATCTAATTACACAATAGTAATGATTTTTAACCTTAATTCGGGATTCTATCTCTTTTAAAACAAATTAAAGAATCGAAGAGAACTCTTTCATGTTAGAATTGCTGAAAGGACAGGCTCACTAAGTTTACATTTAAAGAATGTAATAAATATAATTTGGAAAAATTGAAAAATGAGCGAACGGTGATGCTATAACACAAGGCTGACTGTCCCCCCACCCCTCAAATGGGTTTCCAAAGCCTTTTGGCTCAGTAAACACTATAGCCCTTTTCCTGGTTGTCACAGCAAGTCCCTGGGTCTTCAATGGTCAAGTCAGAGCGGTGACCCGGGTCTAGGAACACAGCAGTCCTGTGATGAACCTGAGAAACAAGCATCGGCCTCACTAATTCTAGAATATTTAAAAATCTTAACACAAAGAAGGGCTTGGCGTGAGTTTGAGAGCAAGGGTGCTGAGAGAGGGCACATGGGAGTGGATGGAGGGAGGAAAATAATGTAATTATGTTTCAATCTCTGAAATAAAAATGTTTTGTTGCAACATTTTGTTTTATTACATTGGAAGACATTTCTCTGCTGAAACGTAGTCTGTAATTAGGCCAAGAGGACCCAAACTTTCTAAGTACAAAACTTGGAGGCATTATGAAGAGCTAACCCTTAAGAATGATCAGGGCCAAGATAGGGAAACCGGAAGCCGTCTGTGCCAATTCCACCTTTAGCCTCTTCTCAGCAGCCAGGCGCTCGCTCTAAGGCAAATCAGGGCGTCACAAAGGCGGTCACCGACTATGAGGAACACCAACCGAGCACACTGAGTTTTTCATGCAGAGCCTTTTAAAACTTAGCTTCCTGCCGGGTGGCGGTGGCGCACGCCTTTAATCCCAGCACTCGGGAGGCAGAGGCAGGCGGATCTCTGTGAGTTCGAGACCAGCCTGGTCTACAAGAGCTAGTTCCAGCGCAGGCTCCAAAGCCACAGAGAAACTCTGTCTCGAAAAACAACAACAACAACAACAAAAAACAAAACAACAACAACAAAACCTTAGCTTCCTTCAGCTCCGGGCAGAAAATTTACAGCTCCTGGCGGAAACGCGTGCTTTCTTAATTCAGGAAAGGGGGGGGGAACAGGACAGTGATGCCGGACTAATGGCAATAGCGGACCCATGAAAGCGTGCGGGCAGACGAGAAGCCCGGTGGCGTGCCTTTGAGGCAATCTCAATATTCTTCCGTGCTATCTCACCCCAATAAAATCAAGTGTTAAGTCCAGTAAAAAGAGCAACATCAATGTGTCGTAGACTTCAGTCATCCTGAAGCCCTAGCCTCTGGGCAAAGGACTTCCGTGGTTTTTGACGGAATGAAAACATTCTTTAGGAGCTGGTTGTGATGTCACGTGTCTGTGATCCAAGCAATGGGGAAATGAAGGCGGAAGGTGGTTCGAGTCCCGGTTACATGGTGAGTTCCAGTCCAGTTAGACCTGGAAATGAGACCCTGCCTTAAAATGAGGGATATTCCTTCAATCAACCTTATGCTCGAGGAAGGCAGATGTTCCTTTTAAGGTCGGGAGAGGAGGGAACCGTGAACACTGTGTAAAAGTCACCCTCTCTGGCATCAGATGACACGGGGTGCCATCGTGAGGACACTCAAAACCTCTAGTGTAAGCGTTGAATTTATAGATACTCCAAAGCAGAAGCCGGAGCATCAGAGGTTAGGCGCAGCTAACCCAGAATACACTTAAAGATCTGGATTTGAAGAAATCACTTGTGCAATTTTACTGGCGGTCAAGCGGGAAAAGGAGAGGGGGCGGAGACTAGATTTTGGAAAACAGGTTGGCAACTGGCTGCTTTCTGCTGGCAGAGCCCATCTCCCGGGTGAAGCCCTGGATCTGGAGTCCTTTCTGCTGGTATGAGAGGGAAACCTCGATGCTTTATGGTGAAAGAGGGCGGCTTCCTCAGGAAATCCATTCGTACTTTGACATAAACGGGTAGGGGGAGGCGGCATCTTAACACAGCCATAGCTAGCGGGGTGACTGGAGCGGAGATGAATTAATGCAGCCAAGGGATGAACGCCAGTTAAAGAAAACGGTAAACACAGCGGCCATCACTTGGAAAGTGTGGGAGCCTCCACTGTCGAAGAAGTCGTTTATATCCACTAGTTCGTTAGTCAAGAAACACTGCGTCGCTCATTTGATTACATGCCAGCTACTTGGCTCATGAGGGCGAAGCCCTTCCCCTCAGTGAGCGCCACGTCTACTTGGGAAGAAAGAACAAGCGAGGGAAGAAACACACGTGAGACCTGTAACAGAAGAGGCAGTTGGAGTCGGGCGGTGGTGGCACACGCCTTTAATCCCAGCACTCGGGAGGCAGAGGCAGGCGGATCTCTGTGAGTTCGAGACCAACCTGGTCTACAGAGCTAGTTCCAGGACAGACTCCAAAGCTACACAGAGACCCTGTCTCCGGACACCGAAAAGAGGCAGTTGGGACGATGCCAGTGACGAAAGGGATAAATTTGTTCTCTGTCATGAAGCATTGCACAGTACGGGTTTTTTCCTTACTAGTGTATATTGGTTGTACAAAGTAATGGGTTTCAGTGCAACAATTTCACACACACTCACACACTCACTCACACACTCACATACACTCACACACACTCACATACACACACTCACACTCACACGCACGCACGCACACACACACTCACACTCACACGCACGCACACACACACTCACACTCACCCTCTCTGGCCTTCATTCGAATCCCTTATCCTCTGAAGTCCCCCTTTCCGTAGTCTAAACACTCTCACAGGAAGCCTGACCCACAGTTCCTCTACAGGAAATCCCTTAAAATCACGCTCCTTCTGCCAGGGTCCATCCCGATTGCCACCCATTCGTAGCTGGCCGTAAACCCCACAGCATTTATGTTCCAGCTGTTGAAAACAATTACGTACTATTAGATAGATATGACGTCTATACGGAGCTATAGTTGATAATAAATAGAAAGCCCACACTGTTGGGAGGAGGGGTGGTTGGCGGGAAGCATTCAGCTGCAGTAACATAAAGTGTCAACTCCAGGGTCCTGTGCGCCAGCATAGTCTGAAGAACGCTAAGGTGGTTTTGAAATCATTCCCAAGGAGCCTGTGAAGTGAAAGACCATAGTCACAGCGATTCTGAGATCTCTTTTTTTTCCTCTGACGTCATTTCTTCTGTGTACAATGGAGTTCTCCGGAGGATCCGCGTCGCAACGTAATAATGCTGGAGGAAAAGGAACTTCAGAAGCGTGGCAGAAGAGGAGGAACTGAAGCAAGAGTTATAGAGGGTTAAATATGATCAAAGTTTGCGGCTGTAGGAAATTGTCATGACACCCAGTACAACTGATGTTGTCCAACTAATACACAGCAGTAAGAACAAAACTCTGGGGGCTACGCAGATGGAGCAGTGGTTATGGCTCTGACAAAAGACGTAGGTTCAGTTCCCAGCACCCACAGCTCACAACTCCAGTTCCAGGGGACCTGGCCCTTGCATCATGGGATACACACAAACTCCCTCCTTCTGTCCCCCTCCCTTCTTTCCCTCCTCCTCTCTCCTTCTCCCTCCCTCTTCTCCATCTCTCTCTCTCTCTCACACACACACACACATATGCATAAAAGTAATTATAAATGAATATCAGAAAAAAGTCATCAAATTCAGTATATGTCTGCTTATACCTCTACACTAAAAATTTCCAGTTCTGAATTGCATTCAATATTGACTAATATGACCGGTACACACACACAAAAGGTCTGTGGGAACTTCAGTAATTTTAGGATTGTAAAGACACTAAGAATGAGAAGTTTAAGGATCACTAACTTAGGGACAGATCTCAGCTGAAATGGCGTGCATACCTACTCACATTTTATATGAAGAAGCAAGATCTCAGGGTTCATGAAAAGTGATTGTATTTGGGCCAGTGTTTTATCTTTATAATCAAACATCAGGACTAAGCAGAGAGAGGGGCTTCCAATATTTCATAAAATGATAGACTCGTGCATCCACAGATATATCCACAAATGAAGGCTCTGTTAACTGACTTCTTTGAGACTATCTAAAGCACCAGTTGCAAATCCAAAGCCTCGTTACGGTCTCCTGTCTTCTATTCCTGCACTTTGAACGACTGAGTTTGACAGTGCGTGGGGCTAACTTTTGTCTTGTAACCTATGAGAAGCATCGACAGCCAGATGTCCTTCATGCGGAGTCCCACTTGGTCACAATGTGGCAAGTGGGAGTGCTCTGCAGGTTTTGTTCTGGCTACAAACAACTACACGTTCTCTGGAGGAGATGGCGAGCCACCAGATAAACTATAACTTGTGCGTTTTCCCAAAAATAGTCGACTATTTTGGTAACTATTCTCATCCGAATTCCTACCCGTCTCTTCCTTTATTTTTGGAAAGTTCTCACAGGTCAATAGTTCCCAGACTCTGGATACAGTAAAATCATAAGGTTTTGTTTTTTTTTTTTGGTAAATAATTTCATAGTCTTCAGTGTGTTGTGAAACCGTCTGTGGGGTTTGGAATAGAGGTCAGAGACCCATGCTTGCTCCCTTGCTGATGCTCCCAGAAAAGAAGGGATCCACAGGAGCTCACCAAGACAAAGACTAACAGACTTGTCACCTACCTTTCTGACCCCAGAGTGTGACCAACCGCTTTCAAAGGTGGTGACTAAGCCAACGCCAGCAAGCTGGCAGACCAACTTCTCCTGGGCAAGTTGAAGAAATCCCCCTCTCTTTACTAATCCCAATGTTACCCTGCCCTGTCTCCATTATGAGAACAGCCTCCACTCTGGGGCCACAGGAAGGAGTCACCCCCCTCACCCCATCCCTGCCCCCATGTCACGGGCCTTGGAAAGCTGCTGGTCATCACCACCAGAGAAGGAGCAGACATTCTTGAAACTGACTGAATACTTCTTTTTTTTTTTTTTTTTTTTGGTTTTTCGAGACAGGGTTTCTCTGTGGCTTTGGAGCCTGCGCTGGAACTAGCTCTTGTAGACCAGACTGGTCTCGAACTCACAGAGATCCACCTGTGTCTTCCTCCCGAGTGCTGGGATTAAAGGCGTGCGCCACCACCGCCCGGCGACTGAATACTTCTTAACCCGTGCACTAGGGAGTGTGGGAAACATCAGGAAGTTCGATCAATTGTTAACGTTCTATTCACGAATGCTTCTGGCCATTCCCAGAGAACACGCAGGGTGCGGCGAACCCCAAGGTCCTGAGTGTTCATGATGTGATGAATGTATTTTCTTGCGTGTGCGTGCCTGTGGACAGGCATCACGCTCAAAAGACTGCGTCTATTCATCCATCACCATTGCAGTCCCACCCAGAAGCGGCAAACTCGGGCCTGGGGTTTCTCTAACCCGTGTGTTTTTTCATAAGGAGCGCGTTCTTTACACGAGACACATTGCAGCATTCTAAAAAATGGTTGTAAATTATAGTGGGAAAGTCCTAAGTTGGGTGGAGTTCCGTGTACTCAGAATGCAGCTCAGCCTGGATCATTCCATCTATCCGAATGTTCTCCTCTTCGGCGTGACCCCTGGCGACCTCCATTTTCCTCTCCCCCCTCAGCCTCCTGTGCTCAAGGATGCGGGCCCCAGTGTTTCAGCACCCGTTCAAAGCTGTTTTCGACAAGCAGCAGACAGCAAGGACAGCTAAAAGCCCAAGAAAGTAGACAACGAGGTTGTAAAGGGGCTTTTAAAAAGCTGGATACTTGAGCAGAAGGAAGGACGCGAGGCCTGCCCTGCGCAGCCTCCGCTGAGAATCTGAGCGCCTGGCGGAACCCTCTCTCGTTGCTCTTAGGATTTTGCTGCTCAGTGGATGGCAGAGAATAAGGTGGAAAGCGCCAGGAGCCTCGAGTTTTAGAAATAAAGTCAGTGAATAGGTAAATTGCACACACACACACAAAAAATCCACAAATCATGAGAATCGACTTTGTTTGCTTTATTCCGGGTAGAAAAAAAAAACAAAAAAACAAAAAAACAAACCTGACTCGTGTACCTGGGCTTGCTTCCTAGGCCTAGCGAGATAGCATGTGAGACCGCAATCCCTGGCCTTGACCTGGGGCGGTTGAGGAGAGTTTGCAGTGAAGGGCAGGAAACAAGGGGCAAGAGAGCTGCTGTCCAGGTGTTAGTTCCCATAGGAAGGGGCCACACTTAGCAACGCATTGCTGGGTTATATGCCTCAAATCCCTACGAGGTAACGAAGCATACGAGAAATTAAGTACTAGCCACCCCACCCCACCCCCTTTGTCACCGAGTTATAAGCTGCAAAACTGAGATTCCCAGCTTGTGTGTCCGACTCCACAGCCCGAGCTCGCAAGCGCACTGCAGTTTGAAGCAGGTTAAAACGCAGGATGGATTTACTTGGGGTCTACAGCAGCCTGTGTGGTGATCATTGTAACGCCACGAGGAATTCTACATTGGAAACGACTTCTCCGGACGAACCCCGACATTATAGGCCTGCCCTAATATTGTCTTGCACAAAGAAGACCTGAACACCCCAGGGCGTCTGGTTTTCCTTAATCTTTAATGATGGGCAAATCCAGTGCCGTATGGAAGGTCACTTTTTTTTTTTCCCTCAAGAGATGAGATGCCTCTTAAAGAGTGTGAGGGAAACGCATTAACTTTTCAAGCTACTGAGTTGCATTTTAGTGCACCGAGGCAGTAAGTGGGTGTGCGTGCAAGAATGGTGGTGACCTAAAAATAAATATTTGATACGAGCCACTGTATTCTCTTGGGGTGGGGGGGTGGGGGAGTAATGGGTTAAAGCACGAAAGACTGCCCGGCTTTCCCCCAAGGAGGAGGGAAGCTGTGGCCTGGAAATGTTCTCTCTTCCTGCTGTTCCGTTTGTTCATCACTTTAATAGTTCACCCTATTAGATCTCGTGGCTCCTAAAGCCAAGGGTGAGAGTTTGAGCCCTATAGAGGCCACTTAAGTGCAGAGAACACAAAGCAACTATTCTCTGCCCCAGATCCCTGCCAGGTGTCTGCCCTCTGGTCAAAACGAGCCGCGGGCAAAGGGGTGCTAACCTATGACTGTGTTGGGGACACAACAAAGGGCACCCTCTACCCGCCACTTTCTCTTTGTGTGCGGGCGCAGGACCTGACATAATTCATAGAGAACAGGCTGTGGTTCTGCTGTCAGCCCTAGAGGTCTGAGTCAGAAAGTGTAATCCCTGCTCAGGGCCACTGACAAACATCCATTCTTTGCTTATGCTAAGAGCGGCCTCCTAGCTAACATTATCTTCCCCCCTCCCCCCCCTCGTAATAAGCAACAAAGAAACACAATTTGGCCTGTATCTTTTTGATAGACAATAGCCGTACTAACTAGCTGAAATCACGCACCGTTTTCACGGTAGCAAAAGACATTGAGCCATCAAAATAAGTCCATGTGCCCTGTCGCATAGTGAGACTGATTTTAATGTGTACTAACAGATAAACCATGAAAACAAACTTCTCAAATTACCCACGCCACTTTTCCACCAGATTCACAACCTTTAGCTTTCCTTTAATCCAGTCAGCTCTTCCTAAGTTTCGCTTCTCTGGCTGCTCAGCCCTTGATACGATTTTATCTCAAACATCGGCTTTACTAACGAAGAGCGTGCCAACTCTCAAAAGATTGACGTTTTGCATTTTAAACCTGAAGTGTGAGTTCGCATTTACTAATTGAATTGACAGCAGGCGTTTCACAAAGATGAATAAGACTTCACTACAGTTTACGCGATTACACAAACTTTATCAAATGGCACATATATCTTTCACGATACGGGGATTTGTTTCATTTATGAAACAGTCAAATGAATCAGCTTCCCCTCGACTGTAACAGAATACTGCTTGGTGACTTGTGACAGACAGGGTTTTAACCTCTGACAGCGAGATTCATTGTGGAGCAGGAGCCAATCATAGACCCTGACGACACTTGCCTCATCTCAGTCGGAATATAAAAAGCCACTTGGAATACAGTATCCAGGACTCACTGGCGTGGCAGGTTGTCTCGCACACCGGACAGGCACTAAGATCTTGCTTTAGCATTACTCAAAAGCAGAAGGAAGAAATAAGAGCAAGGGGGGAGGGGGTAAAAAAGAAAAAGAAAGAAAAGACTGCGCTGCTTTTAAAATGATGCAAAAACTGCAGATGTGTGTTTCTATTTACCTTTTCGTGTTGATTGCTGCCGGCCCAGTGGATCTCAATGAGGGCAGTGAGCGAGAGGGGCTGTGCAATGCGTGCGTGTGGAGACAAAACACGAGGGACTCCCGAATAGAAGCCATCAAAATCCAGATCCTCAGTAAACTCCGCCTGGAAACGGCTCCTAACATCAGCAAAGATGCTATAAGGCAACTTCTGCCCCGGGCTCCTCCGCTCCGGGAGCTGATCGATCAGTACGACGTCCAAAGGGATGACAGCAGCGACGGGGCTCTGGAGGACGATGATTACCACGCGACGACGGAGACAATCATTACTATGCCTACAGAGTGTAAGTCGTTCTGTGAGAGAGTGCACCAGCGGTTCCGCTGACGGCTGCCCTGGTGTTTATTAGAAGCAGATCTATTTTCAGGCTTTTAGCAAGCTGTTGGCTTGTATGTAAGTAGGAGAGAAAAGAGATTTTCTTTTCTTTTTTTTCCCCCCCTTCAAGACTTCCTGAGAAACATATTGACAATGAAATCTGCCTTGCTTGTTTCCTCCCGGGGCCAAATATCTCAGAGTTAATGTGCCGGCCCAGCTTTAATAGTGTGTAATTTTATGTGGAAAATGTAGAGTGCTTATGTGTTCAGCTCCTAACACTAAGGCAAGGACTGGGAGATACTGTAAGCGATGTTAAAACTTACAATTGCATCTGTTGGGTTAAAACATACAGTAGTTTCCTCCCCCCCCCACCCCACTAACACCACAGAAAGAAATGTGCTGGGGGTTTCTTTGAACCCTGTTCCACACTTTCTGTGACTGGAAACTGTCAGCCAGGAGCTTTGGGGCTCTACGAATTAGAATACTCAGTGGCGAGAGCTTTTCCAACGAAGAGTTAAGGAAGGCAGACCTCCAATGCATCCGTGAGAGCAACCGATGATGAAGCAGATAGGGCGAAATAATACTCAGGACCGAGTATCAGAAACTGCTCAGGAAATGAGCGTTGTAATCGGGAGGTTATCCTACAAATGCCTGCCTGGGCTGTGTGACTTCCACAGGAGCAGTGATTGATAGTTTTATTCTTCAGGAGGGGGAGGACTCTTACCTATAAGAACAGCCCTGCTTGCGGGAGCCAGCCTGTTTCAGGCAGTCCCCTTCTCCCTTCTCTCAAAAGGAAGACAGGTGGCTTGACAGAGCTGGAGGACACGCAAGAGTGCCGTGCCACGTGTCTGAGATCTGGCTTTCATGCCGTGCTCCCAGCCACAATCAGACACGACACGCTCTCAAGCCAGCCTTTCACTGAGTACTCAGGTTATGACAGAACAAACCATTTTCATGTATGACTCTTGGATCCAGCCGTTCAGGAGGAGGCCTCCCTTATTTACATGCTGTTTGGAGAACCCAGAAGAGAAGTAATTGCCAGTGCTGAACTTTCGCTTGCTGTGAAAGTCTGGCTCCAGGGCCACTGCTTTCTGACTTTGGAGACAGCGTGAGCACGGCTTCTGAGGTTCTGTGCTAATTACTGGCTCCGTGTTGTTCCTTTGAAAGGCTATTCCAGGGCCCGAGTGTCACAGATGTACTACAGTGTCTGTCATTTCTGAGGCTCAGTTAAATTGCTCCCTGTGTCTCGTCCCCAGGTAATTGAGGCCTGGGGGAAGGGTTCCTTCCTCCAGAGTGACCGGTACAGCTGCTCAGATTCCCAAAGAATTCTAAGTGGATGTTCCTCCACGCTGTCTCTTGGTCTCTGTGTTTTCTTTCACAAAATATCCCTTAGCTCATAGTTCTGTGGAAGGGAGTATATTCGTGATAATATAAGCTAGCTAAGAAAAATCCAAAAACCTAGGGCAATTATTTTTTTCTGGCAGTTCTTAGGAATCACGAATGAAATTCCATCTTAGTATGTTATTCTGAAAGGCCACATCTGTACACATGATCCCAACACCTATTGTTAAGGCGTGGTTTTTTATTTATGTTTTCCTGGGACCTAATGTCAACCATTCTTTTCTTGTTCATTTGTAGCTGATTTTCTAATGCAAGTGGATGGAAAACCCAAATGTTGCTTTTTTAAATTTAGCTCTAAAATCCAGTACAACAAAGTAGTGAAGGCCCAGCTGTGGATCCACCTGCGACCCGTGAAGACCCCCACGACAGTGTTTGTGCAGATCCTGAGACTCATCAAACCCATGAAAGACGGTACAAGGTACACTGGAATCCGATCTCTGAAACTCGACATGAGCCCGGGCACTGGTATTTGGCAGAGTATTGACGTGAAGACAGTGTTGCAAAACTGGCTCAAACAGCCTGAATCCAACTTAGGCATTGAACTCAAAGCTTTGGATGAGAATGGGCATGATCTGGCTGTAACCTTCCCAGGACCAGGGGAAGACGGGCTGGTAAGTGATGACTGAGAGCAATGTTCTAACAACGTGCTGTTTGTATTCCTTATAGGAAAGGTAATGGTGAGAGATAAGTACGGTTTTTCTCTGCTCAATAAGGCAGACAAAATTATCTTACACCAACTAGGTCTGTGCCCAAGAGAGTTGGTGCCAGTCACATGTCCTGTGAAGTACTCCCATGAAGACTGAAAAACAGTTGCATCATGGTTCATAATTTCATGAATTCCTTATTGGGAATGGGATGTAATGTCCCTTTCACTATAGGATACATAACTTACGCATAAACTTATGACATCACAACATAACTGCAGAATCTAGAATCTACTCAGCAAATTAAAACTTTTTCCTTTTCCATTTTTTTTTTTTGGCTTCACAATCCATTGAAAAATGTTGGCTTCTTATATAAAGTAAAAAAATATTAAAGTTCTAATTATGATACCTTTAGAAGTATAGACATACTTGATTAAATATATTCTGCTCAGCATCCCCTAACAAACATGTTCAGTGCTCACAGAATGGTTGAAGCCACGGTCTGTGTGTGGGTGCTGTGTGGAACGCTGCCAGTAAAATGGATTTCCAACCCAGGGAGCCTTTGACTCCTAGTTTATTCCAAGCTACTTTAGCATCCTTGTAATTTACATAGGGATGGCCGACTAGCTAAGTAGCAAGTCGGTGATATGAGAAGACCTCATACGCTATGAAAATGAAAAAAAAAAGCATTTCAACACCCATTTAAACACAAGTTATTTTTATGGTCTTCCTGGGGCTTTTATTTACTTCCGCGTTCAAAACCTCGATGTGAACGTATTTTGATTTTCATCCATTGTCGGAATTTACATCAGAATGTTTTACTTTGAGCAATAAACGTCTTTTTAATCCTTTGATTGAGCTTGGGGCTGTGTGGTCCAGAAACCGGGTCTGTCCAGAGCGGAGCACATTGGTTGACGTTCTGCAGGTTCCTGGAGGATCTACTTTCTTTGTATGTGCTTCTTAAATGCTACATTCCTCAAATGACATCGTCTTTGACAACACTCAGGCCTAGTTTTGAGATACAAGAGGAAATTGCTATCAGCGGTTGAAGAATGTTCTCTTTCAAAGATAGCATTTTAATCATCAAGGTTGCTAATGGGTTAGGCCTTAATTATTTAAAAGGTGGCTAACATGCTATTCCTTAGAGCTCTCCCTCTCAAGGGAAATGGTCTCAAATGCGTTAGGGGACTGAGGCTGTCGCAGAACAAGCCAAGTCTTCTCCCCTTCCTCCCAGGACCTTACACACGAGAGGCGAACCCTCTTCCACCAAGCCACATTCATACCCAGGTCATCGCTTCTTATGCGACGTCCTCTTTGCTCCTTTAGGGAACACAATAGACAGACAGTTCCTGTTGCCATCCTAACGGCATCCCATCACAACCCAGATAACGCTCCGAGGGAGCTATTCTGCTCTGACGTTAGTAGGCCCATTTCTTTGAGCAAAGACCTAGGGAAGAGAGACCAGCTGGGTACTCATCCCTCCAAGAATCGTCAGACACAGGCAGCTGATAGCAATCGACAGTGCGGGAGGGCGGCGTTCATCCCTCCCGCCCTTCTCTTGCTTTGAGAACACGGTTCAAAGCATCTCTTACGCTATTATCTGCTCTTGTGTCTGATAACAATACGAAAAGAAGCAAAGCGTGAACTGACTACAGGAAGTGTCGGCTATTGTCCTATTCTCTGGGGGCCGGGAGAGGCCAGTGTGACCAGAATCCCTCGCCACTGCCTTCTTAAGTTGGGAAGGATCTCAAGCTCTGTTAACACGATCGCTCTTTTCCTTTTCACACAGAATCCCTTCTTGGAGGTCAAAGTAACAGACACACCCAAAAGGTCCCGACGAGACTTCGGTCTTGATTGCGACGAGCACTCCACCGAGTCCCGCTGCTGCCGCTACCCGCTCACGGTGGATTTTGAAGCATTCGGATGGGACTGGATCATCGCGCCCAAGAGATATAAAGCCAATTACTGCTCCGGAGAGTGTGAATTTGTGTTTTTACAAAAATATCCCCATACCCACCTTGTGCACCAAGCAAACCCCAGGGGCTCGGCGGGCCCTTGCTGCACACCCACGAAAATGTCTCCTATTAATATGCTATATTTTAATGGCAAAGAACAAATCATATACGGGAAGATTCCAGCCATGGTCGTAGACCGATGCGGGTGCTCGTGAGCTTCGCGGCATGTCCATGGAAGGTCTTCCCCTCAATTTTGAAACTGTGAAGTTATGTACCACAGGCGGTAGGCCTTGAGTATGCCATAGTAACTTAAGCCCGAGCTACAGTGGAGGAACTAAAAGAGAGAATGTTTGCAGTGGTAGCCATTTAACCATCCCACTAAACCATATAACAGGACGTTTGATGATTTCCAGAGGTTCTGAGCTAGGAGGAGATCACATGACATTTATGTTCATATATACATCTATCTCACAAGTACAATCTCGGGGGGCAAGAACACGGCATTTCCTGTGGTCTGTTTTAAAGGTAAAGTCTTATTTCTCAACGGTTTTACTTAATATCCACGGGGGGAAAAAAAAACCTCTTTATATAGCCTTTGGAAAGTGCAGGACTGTGATTCATGTGCATTTTAATTTGCATCGTGCACTTAGCATGCTAAGATCCCACAGAATTGGAATGGCGGCCTCTCCACACAACCCCCCCCCATTCCTATTCTAATTGGACACGGTATTACCAACCCATGCCAGTGGCGCTAATGCCATGGGCGGAATGGCTCCTACCAGGTTCCTCACGCAGAGCACACTCTGTAAGATACGGCTCCCCCTTTTCAGGTGCATTGCCATGCAGCTCTGAGTGGGGATGCATTTTCTTTAAAGAAGAATTTTTTTTTTAGAGGTCAACTTTCAATTGTCTAGCACAGTGGGAGACACTGCTGTGTCTCAAAAGGCAGCCAAGTGTTCGTCTCTAGCAAACATTCAGAATCCCGCTCTGCCTTCATCACATCGCAGTTTTGTGGTAAAATCATGGAAATGACTGATTCTATCAATATTGTATAAAAGACTCTGAAACATCTGCATTTATATAATATGTATACAACATTGTTTTGTAAATAAGCGTCTCCTTTTTTTATTTACTTTGGTATATTTTTACACTAATGAAATTTCAAATTATTAAGGGACAAAGACATGTCACATATCACAGAAAAGTGATGGCTTCTATTTCAAAGAGAATTAGCAGATTCAATAGTGGTCTCAAAAGTCTATACGCTAAGGTTAGATCGTTATATTACAATCATTTTATATTTTTTTTTACAGTATCAACATTCATTTCTGGATTCATGGTGGCTATTTCACCTATGAATGTGAAGTTTCAGTGGCTTCCTGTCATTGTACCCAAATCTCAATGCTCCACTCTTTTAAATATGACAAACATTATTTAACATACCACAACGATTAACTCTAATATCTAAAGAAAACAAAAAAACGATGTCTCAATGAGAACAGCTACTCTTATTTTATAGTTTGACAATGGATATATTTCTGCATTTATTTACTTTTGTAAATTGGAATTTCGTTGATCAAATGTACTTAAAGCTAAATGAAATTATTCATAAAATGTGTAGAGACTATAAAGTGTATTAAAGTGTTTTCACATTTTTGAAAGGCATCACAGTTTTATGTTGTAATGATTAATTGTGGGTTGGGGTTTTTGAATTTTTACTTTATTATAGAGGTTTAATGACTTAGCACAAAAGTTTGATTTAGGAACTAGAGACGTACTTCTCTAGTTCTGAGTGAAATTTCCAATGAATTTGTTTTATACATACAAAAGCAGGCTAGTGTCTTCTGTTCCATTTCTCTCTATCTTGACCTAAAATCTATTTATTTTGTAAATTCAATCTCAAATGCATTGTAGTTGGCAGTGGTGTAGAGTCCTAGGGTTATGGGTTTTCCTGAAGTGGTGGGTGCATGAGAAATCACAATTTTCCCCTAACAACGCTACTGGCACATTTTCCTGAGTACTGGAGGCACTGATTTTCAAATTAAATAGCAAAGTGATTTCAAATTCCCTAGAGATTGCTAGGAGAATATCTGGAGCAATCCCTTTCCTCTCGTTATCAGTTTAGGGATTTGCCCATAATGCTCTGACTTAAGTTTAATGGTGAGGTGCCTGAATAAAATTCTATTATGCTATTATTTCTGAGTGAATAAGTCATAATGAACATAAATACAACTTTAATAATTTCTACCTGGGTATTATTGTCTAAGAAATGGAAATATAACTCCCAACACATTATATTTTCACGTTCACTCATCCTAATGGCAATTGCTAAAATCCATTAAAATAACCATAAGACTTATGTTTTTAAAACATAAGACATGATTGCTGCCAATCTGATAACTAGGAAATCAAGCTTTCAGTGATGACAGGTGACCTGTGGTTTGCCTGGAATGTGATAGAACGCCGAAAACCCATTTTCATGGCCATTGAGTTCTAGGATACACACTGCAAAAACGTAAGAGGAAACGCCACCCATTCTGTTTATCCTTGAGTCAGGTGTCAAGCAGCCAAAATGGTACTGAATTTAGCTTATTTCTGTCTAGGAATCTTGCAGAGTCTCTGGGGAAAGGGCATTATAATGGATGGCTTGGAGCAAATTTATCTTTGGTGCCACTTAAATCTCTCGTTAGGTAGAACATTGAAACATAATTTTGATGTACATTACATATCAAAATACTTCAATGAGCATCCCACCCTCTGGGAAGCTCAGGGTGATTTTGATTGTAGTGCTTCTACCTACGCCCCCCACCCCCAGTTTATATGCCAGACACAAAATGCGTGTGTAACAATGGTAGGTGAAGGTTTAACAGTTCACACCAGCCTTCAGGCTACCCTAAGTGTTCTTGCTGCAGAAATGCAGAAGTTGCACTGGGGCGGGCACACACTCCTTGCCTTGCTGTTCTCAGTTGTGCATTGCTGCGATAAAGACAGCTATAGTAGTATAATCTCGTTCGCAATTGAGCACACATGATATCTGTACTTTCTTTAAGGACTGATCTCCGTACATTTTATTAAATCTAAGTCCTCAAGACAGGCATGATGGCACTCATTAGGAATAATGCATACTAAGTAGACTCAACTTTGTATGCTAAAGAGATTTGTTGGAAGTTCTACTGTGAAAAGCAATACCTGATCTGATTAATTTTAAAAATAACTCTAAACCAATTTTAAAAAAAAAAGTTACCTTTCAAATTTGCCCCTCTGTTTTCCTAGTGGATTAGGGTTATTCTGTTAAAGCTTTCACTACAAGTATTACGCTGTGTTTTTCCTAATGTCTTGTGAAAGGCCTTTCCTCACAAGACAATTTGATTATGTGGTTTTGGTCACAGAGCCATGACAGCCTTTCCCAGGGTTACTCCCACAGACACTAACTCTGGCTAAGTAGCTGAATGTTTCTTGGCTATGTTCCCAGGGAACTCTGGATTTAGGCACTACCTTCAACCAGCCAAAACAATGTATCAACACAGGAAAATGTGACCGCATGATGTCATCGGACCCTGACAACACTGTCACCGAGCTGGGAAGGCAGGGCTCAAACGGAAATCACTAGTTTTCTAAGTACGCTGAACAGGTTTGGGGAGGAAAAATCTGCATCGTTAGTGGAAACATTTGGAAGGTTACTGAGGCAACTGTCTGGCTTCACGCCCCGGAGAATACCTTCTTGAGAAGCTACATGCTTCTGCAGTATTTCAAGCCATGGAGCGTGCGACACCCTGCTCCTTACGTGAAGGGTGATGGGGGAAATCCCGGCCTATCTGGGCCTTGAACCTGGCCAAGCGTCATAGCCGACACAAGACGACAGTGAAGGACAGCAGCCAATCTCCTGTTTGCGGCTTTGTATTAGCACCAGCGAAACTGTTTCCAAGTCTAGAACGTACCAGGAGCTGTGTGGACCAGGCGTGAAGAAGGCCATAGAGTCCCAGGGTCAGAATTCAAGATGAGCTGCGCAGGGCAGCTAGCTACACTGCCGCCCTCTCATAGGCCGGGGCAAGTCTCCATCATCCAAGCCAGGTGCACCTAGCGGGAGAATGATGGAGCTTGGCCACTGAAGAGCCAGCAAAGCTGCCTCCGCTACAGAGGCGTGTGCACCGGACAGCCAGCCTTTCCCAGCTGGATCAGACATTTGACCCAAAGTCCCCATTCTGTCCAAACAAAACAAGACAGGATCACTTCCAGGAGGGACTGTGACAGAGGCTGGAACGTGACCATATATACTGACACTGCCTTGTCTGATATAACACCTCATTAGTGTGCCTGGGCCTCATGTATCTTGTTCAATCGGACAGAAATAAACTCCCGGTAGGGGCTTGGGCAAGACATAGGAAGGTGTGCTTACAGGAAGAACACATGGTATCTCCGATTTTGAAATGAGGAGCTTCAAGTTCAAGATTCCTGACCAAAAAGTGACCGTGACCAAGTCAGGAGTCATATACACGGTAGGAGAAAGGCAAACACAACTACAGTGGAGCCATTTTGTAAACATTAACTCAGATGTAGAAAAAAAATAAAAACGTCTCAAAACTGATTTTAGTTTTTAACCTCAAGTTTTCTTATGCTCTATTAGCATTCTGCTTTATGAACATGGCACCATGGGAAATCCTTGAATGATGTGTATCTTCCAGATTCCTAGAAACCACCCGTCTAGTCTCAAATACCCAAATTTTAAAAAGAGGTAGGGCATGTCTGTCCTCTCTTAAATCCAGATCAGCCTATGTTTGTGTTGAGCATAAAAAAAAAATCCTACCAATATCTGAAGCATCTTTCTCCCCAACAAATTCTCAGTCATGATCAGCTCATAGGATCTTTACATGAAAAGAAGTCAGTGATCCACTTTCTGATTCAATCTGTTTATCACCTCTTTATATTCAGTGACTAAGCCGGAGCTTAAACTTAAAAGCTAAGCACATGATATATTTTCTTGTCTTTGTGATTTTGATTGGACAAGCACTCATTGGAAAAATAATCTAACAACTGATGCTGTTAATTCTCACTATTAATAAGAGTGAAAATAATATTTTATTAACAGATGCATTAAATTTAATGTTAGTATCTAGTACTATTTCTAAAGATGATAGAGATTAAAAACTCTATGCACTGTCTGTAAGAAGGACCAGAACAGGCAGGTGCTCCTAACTTGGAATGCTAAATTAAGCAAGATTTTGCCTGGGGTTAATTCGGGTGTCTCTATGTCATTGAACTAAACCTTAATTTCAAATGTTAAGAGCTAAAAGCCTAATTCAAGAATATGTTTTGTAGTCAATGGTGCTAATTGGTTTGGGATTTCCCTAGGTATGTTGTGAGTATGTTTTATTACCATTGGTTAATAAAGAAGATAATGTGGCCTATGGCAGGGCAGAATATAGCCAGGCTGGAAAGTGTATATATATATATATATATATATATATATATATATATA
>JAQHUG010000153.1:1867969-1878815 GCA_028555095.1 Dicrostonyx torquatus | reverse complement strand
CACTGAGATTTCCTGGCCAGTGAGTCCTCAGGCTCCCCTTGTCTCTGCTGCCCGCCCCAGTGTTGGGGGTCACAAAATGTGCTCCTCTACCTGGCTTTTTGTGTGGGTCCTGGGAAACCACACAGGTCTTCATGCTTGTACAAGCAGCATCTTAGCCATGGAGGCATCTCCCCAATCCCCTGATCCAAGACAAAGTTGCTTCCGGGTAAAAATTTGTAGTAGGAATGACTCAGTGAATGGAAGATAATAATAATCGCCAAAAAATGAAATAAGGGACTCTTGAAGGTCCTTAAATATTTATGACTTTAAAGTTTGAAAAATGTATTTGTTTGATCAAAGACAACACCATCTCTGTCGTGCCAACATTTGTTTAGGTCTGCAGCAGAAGTAAGGTCCAGAATAACAATCTCCAAAATGGTACTGTCATCATCTCCAGAGTCCCATGGGCACTTGGTTCTATTGCTTCAGGTACAACATCATGCTTATAGGAGCATGTGACAGAAGAGAGATGATCACGACAATATGGCTGCCAGAAAGAAGATACAGAAACAGAGAAAGGCTAGAGGCAAGGGAGTCCTACTCCCTCCACCTAGACCCCGCACCTCAAAAGTTTACAGTGAAATATTTTTCACTCTCCCTTCTTATCACGTGAGCTCCTTCTCATTTCTTTGCACGTGAGGTGGAAAGGTCACTATTCTTTTAGTGGGAATGAGACACAGTTGAGGCAGAGGTGTCCTGATAGTTTCAAGATAAAAATTGGGGCAGGTGAGGGGATACCACAGAGCCTGTGACTTGCGTTCAATCTCTGGGTCCCACATGGCAGATGGAAAAGACTCAAGCTGTCCTCTGACCTCCACATGTGTGTGTTCATATATTATGATTTCCAGAGTTAATCAGTCCTCCTGATTATCACTGATTTGACCTGGTCCTCTTCTACTCCTATGGAAAAGTCTATCCTTAGTATGTAATATCTTAGATCTACTGAAACATTAAGCCTTGGAGTAAGCGTGGTGAAGTCAACTGTAATTCATTGGTAGTAAGAACATGCAGAATAATTTTAAGTAATTACTTGTCCTAGTAAAGTCTACTTTTGAAATCACTTAAATTTAAAAAAGCAAATGTTTATGTAAGTTATGAAAGTATCACATTAACAAATATAAATTAAAAAGTGTTAGTTCTTCAAGTCCTGACAAGGAAGGCTGTTTACTCTAGTTCCAGCAGGAAAGATAGAAGAAGGGACAGAGACGACTCAGAGGTGAAATGCGCATACTGCCCTTGCCTGTGACAGGAATTCAGCTGCACCTCCAATTCCAGAGGGATCCTTCATGGGCCCCTCAACTCAGGTTCGCATACCTGCACAAAGATGCACACACCTGCACACAACTAAAGATAATAAAAACAAGCCCACAAAAGAGAAATGAGGGAGGAAGAGTATCATTGTCTACATTCGAGAAGCAAGATCTCACCTCATGATAAGCGCACTGAAGACTTGGAGGAGCAAACAAACCCTCTTCATTCAGGACTCTGTAACAGCAGGTATTATCAGCCCAGGGCTGTGGCACAGAGTGAGCAGAGAAACACCAGGACCCGAACACATAAGAGCCCCCTCCTTCCTTCTTCGCATTACCGAGTAATAAGGAAGACAATCCCTCTCATTACCTAGGGCTTATCTTCCGGTCACATGTCTTTTTTACTGATAACTATGGCTTGACCCTTAATTAACAATAATGGAAAACGTTTTTCATATATGAAGAATGGGAAGTACAGACTAGTCACACATCCATGGATATGTCAAAAGTCATGCTGGGAAAGATTACCAAGAGCCCATTGTCCATTGACCTGATAATAGACAGGGTGCCTTGGTTATACCATGGTCTAAAACCTTAGAAAAATTCCCCTTTCACTCATGAAGTTGTTATTATTATTATTGTGGTTAGTATTATTACTGCTAGAGTGTGTTCCTTCCCCATAATCTTATGTGGCCATACCTGATTTTCAATAGAACTTGGGTCACAAAAACTGAGACGAGGGGAGTAGAATATTTTAGTAGCTTGCTTACAGGTTTGCTTGCAGTGTAATTCCCAAAGCGCCTTAGTAGGTGCTTACTGTCTTTACTCCCTGACTCTTAGTAACGACAGGGAACTTCTTGGCCTGGCAGTCTCTCTGCTTGTCTTTTTCTCAGTGTCTTGGCTTCCTTCTTCTTTCTTATTTTAATGACGAGCACTTCGAGGTTCTCGGAAACAGAAGGTTTAGACCTCAAGAAGACATGTTTAATTAGATCTTTTACAGAGAACTCACTTCCTTCCTTTCAGAAGGCGTTAAGGAAAGACTTTAAGACACAGCCTTGCCTTGTGTTACTTCTTATCGTACATTACTAAAAGCAACATCGAGTATGCGTTGGCCGCTCTTCCCGCTTTTAGCAAGGTATTAGAAGGAAAAGATGAGCTAAGGCAAAAATATGCCAATTTGCAAGCAGAGAAGGAAGGGGGATTGAGGATGCAGAAATTTGAGCTTCGAGGCCTGGAAAAGCCAACTGCTCTGCACCCTAAACAACACGGGATCCACTGCCTCACCACTAAAGACCTAAATTAAGTCCCAGATTCTGCTAAGCCAAATGCTCTGTATTTTAGTGTCTGTGGTTGTGGTACTCCAGTTTCAGGAACTGATTTAGTTAAGGTTAGGGCTAATACTCTAAAGACGAGAGCTAAAAATACAAAGGGTTAAATAACATGAATTTCTAACTCTTGCAACACTCCTAACTATGCAACCAGGCACATGGCTGTCAGACACTTAGTCATTCAGGGACACATTCTTATCCCTCTGTCATTTCCTAGGAGCTGCATTTGTAGGGTCGAATGTGGTGATGTCACCCACTTTCCTAAGATCGGGAAAGGAAGTAAGTCCAAGAAAGGCATCCCGCAGAACACTGATGAGAACTTGACAAATGGACACCCCGAGTCGCATGGGACCATGGAGTCTCTGGGTCGCATTTATTCAAGGAAAGAAGCTAATATTCAAAGACAAATATCTGGTCTCTAAATATAAGACTGTTATCATACAGTAAACACAGTTATTTTCTGCTCAACTTTAGTCTTTTACCTTAGAATTTTACTTTTTCTTTCTTCCATATATTAATCGTACAATTATATATTAATATTCTATGCATTGATTGTAAACATGGCGAGGTTTATCATGACGTTTTCATGCATGTATGTATGAGCACATACACACCAATACCATCTCTTGACTCTTCTGCCCGCACTGACCCCCTTTCTCTTACCAAATATTCCTCCTCTACTTTTGTGTCTTTTTAAAGAAATCTGTATTCTACTTGTGAGAGGAAGTGCATCATGTTTCTCTGAATTCGTCTTACTTCACTTAGCATAATGATAAAATGTTCTACCCATTTTCTTGTAACTGACATAATTTTGTTCTTCTTTATAGCTGCATTATGACCAAATTAGACTCTCTGAATGTGGCTGCCAATGGGGACTGGCATGGGGACCTATCTCTTCTACATGTATTGGCTTTCTGGGAACCTATTCTATATGGATGCACACCTTCTTGGACCGGGATGGAGCGGGGAGGGCCTTGGGCTTCCCACAGGGCAGGTTATCCTGCCCCATCTTAAGGAAGCAGGGGGATGGCGGGTGGGGTATTGGGGGAGCAGGAGGGCCTGGGACAATTGGAGTAAATGTAGATTTTTCTTTTAACAATAAAAAAAAAGATTTAAAAACCCTGCATTGTGCATATGGGCTACATTCTCTGTATTCATTTGTCTGTTGATTGGTGTGCAGGCTAACTTGGCATTGGGAATGGTGCTGTAAACCCTTGTTGTATACCAAGGAGCAGTGTACATGGACTATGCCTTACTTATTTTATTCTTTAGGAACTTTCATGCTGATTTCCATAGTGGCCACATCAGTTTGTGTCCCACAGCCCATAAAGGTGCTGTTTTCTCTGTTTCCTTACGACCTCCCGCTGTTTTCTTGGTCATGGTCACTGTGGATCAGGTAAGACAGAAATAAACTGTCATCCTCTTGCCTTACTGAAAATACTTCAGATTCAATAATTGCTAGTTTATTTCATGCACATGTTTCGCGGTACATACATGTTTGTCGTTGGAGTTTTGTGCTGTATCGCTCTCCTCTTGCCTTATGACGGATGATGACAAGTTGAGCAGCCTGAGACAACTTTCACTCCTTAGCTCAGAGTTCCCTGAGCCAGAAGTTGATCGTGACACTCAGGGGTTCCCAGTTCCCAGTTCAAAATGAAGTCAGCATCCACATTAAATCTTCTCAGGAGCCCTGGAGACGTGTCTGCTTGCCAGATTACTCCCTCGTTGGTGCAATACTGCTCCTTGAAGGTGTGTGACTGGGGATCTCTTCCCTTGCTGCTTACCGTTTGGAGTTCTCTCTCGGCTCTAAGAGGCCACTTCCTGATTCTACGCCGTTGGCCACAACTGATAGTTCACCGTGAGAATATGTGCTTTTGATATCAGAGACTGTCTTTCTGACTTCCCCCCTTCATCCAGATGAGGTAAATCTTCAGAGTACCTTCAGTTGGAAATGCCTTTATTACCTGAAATCCCTCTCAATATCTGAAGCCGAGGTAGATATCTGAATGCATGTTGATAGTTATCAGACTGAGTTTGTCAAAAGGAATACAGTCAGTTACATTCCATCATCTAGTGCAATGACTGCCGTAAAGAAAACACACGTGATGAATACGGATCATTAAATGAACAAACGCGCATCAGTTTGTGACGTGAAAGGCAATTACTCAGGAAGAAAGTCAGATGATCAAGAAGTGCCATGAGAAGGCAGTTAGCGCCAGAAGTCGTCAAGAAAATGCTACCTTAAGTCCGGGGCATATCACTTTATACTCGCCATTGTGACAAAAATGTGAGCCTCTTGTATTAGCAAGGGGTGCTACAGGTGTGAAGAAGTAACCTGTTGTGGGCTGGTGGCAGGAGCTGCCACCCCTGTGCAGAAGAGTTTTCAACAACATCTTACGAAAGGGTGCTATTCTGCCACTACTATTTCCATCCGTCAAACCCGGAACGACGTATCCTGTTTCATAAACGTATAGGTGGGAAATATTCATGACATTATTATCTAAAACAGCAAACTCAGGGTAATTTGGACGGCTATCACGAAAAGAACAGATAACTAAGTTGAAATAGCACATAAATATCACAAATGAACAGTTACTTAGCACTTAAAATAAGATAGTTAAATAGCTAGATGTACGCACAGCTCATATAAAAGCTGGAGAAAAAAAGGTAAATTTCAGAAGAATAAGTACATTGATATTCCATTTGTTATAAGTTTTTTTTGGGGGGGGGTTCGAGACAGGGTTTCTCTGTGGCTTTGGAGCCTGTCCTGGAACTAGCTCTTGTAGACCAGGCTGGTCTAGAACTCACAAAGATCCGCCTGTCTCTGCCTCCCAAGTGCTGGGATTAAAGGCGTGCGCCACCACTGCCCGGCTTATTATAAGTTTTAAAATGTGAAAAAATTGCCACATTGCTAAGAGATATATAATTAGCAAAAATATTCAGGTATACATAGTATTAATACATGTCTATGCAATAGTAACCCAAGATCTGAAGAGATAGGGTGCACTGGGGGAATATAATACAGAAAAATCACACAGTTTTGCCAAAAGACCCCGTGTAATTCAGTCAATAAATGAGCAAAGAAGTTGAATAGACCTGTCTCAAAGGGAGAAATACAAACGACCATTACATGTATGAAAAAAGTGCACAGCACCCTTGCACCAGGGGAGTGCAAATTAAAACTGAGTGGCTATTCCAGTTTGCCCAAGTCAGAATGGCCATCATCAAGAAAACAAATGACAAGAAACGCTGGTGAGATTTGGCGGGAACGTGAACTAGTGCAGCTTCCGTAGAAATAAGTATTTCATTATAAACCCAAATAGAACTAACTCCCTTATGACGCAGCCATATCAGTTCCAGGTGACGCCTGAAGAAAGGGAAGTCAGCAGATCATAGAAATGACCTGCAGTCCACATCTATTGTGGTTTGACTCACAACAGCTAAGTTCTGTGACCAGCCCGGAAGTCCATGAGCCTATGGATGGATAAAGAAAATGTGGTACCCATGCATCAGTGAGGGAAGACGAATAAAACGGTGTCGTTTGCAGGAAGATGGGTGGGACTGGAAAGCATCGTGTCACATGAAACAAGCCAGGCTCACACACCCAATACTGCGTGACTTCGCTCATCCGAGGAGTCTGGAGTGAAATGTTTGTATCTGGAAGAGGGCGAAAGGTAGATCATGAGGAGAAAGGAAGGACGACGGGGAAGATAAAAGGGGGAGGAGGCTGGTCACATTGCTGTCATGGAATGCCGCAGGCTAGAGAGCTTATACTGACTAGAAGTGAGTTTGTCACAGCTCTAGAGACCGGGAAGTCTAAGACCAGGGTGCCAGCAGGCAAAGCGCTGGTGAGGGACTGCTTCTTTCATAGCTGGAGCCATCTGCCATCACATGGCAAAAGGGCAAGGCAGCTCTCTGGGACCTCTTTTATTAGGACGCTAATCCTAATCATGAGGTTCCACTCTCAACACCTAGTGTCTCCCAAAGCCTGACCTTTGCAGACTACCTCACGGGGGTTAAGTTTCAATGCATGAATTTGGAAGATGGGCAAACAGTGAGCTCATAGGAGAGAGTGAGCGAGAAAGTGAGAATACAAATCAGGATGCTTTTGTGACAAAATTGCATGGGCGCCTGTGTATGGCATCTGTGCAGCTGGTTTCAAAAACCTTAAAGACATTCATACTCTTCGAACCGAAGGGTAACTGTGTAGCTTAAATAATGAACTTCCTTAAATACATTGATATTAGAAACACTCAACTGACCTTTCCTAACTAACTGAACCTTGTAGGAGGAGAGCAGCTTGCTCGTCCCAGCTGCCCGGAACCAAAATAACCACACAGAAACTGTATTAATTAAAACACTGCTTGGCCCATTAGCTCTAGCTTCTTATTGGCTAACGTCTACACCTTAAATTTAACCCATCTCCACTAATCTGTGCATCACCACGAGGCCGTGGCCTACCAGCAAAGTTTTAGCACGTCTATTTCCGGTGGCAGATCCGTGGCGTCCCCTGACTCCGCCCTTCTTTCTCCCAGCATTCCGTCCAGTTTTCCCCCGCCTACCTAAGTTCTGCCCTATCAACAGGCCAAGGCAGTTTCTTTATTCATTAATGGTAATTACAGCACATCAGAATCTTTAAAAAATTTGGATAGGTAATACTTTCATATGAAAGACTTTATCCCGAGGGCTTGAGGAGGGTTGGCCCTGCGTGCTTTGCCTTGTCCACCCTCCCACTCTGGACTTCTTGTTTGAGGTGTATGCACGCAGTGCCCAGCTCTAGAGTGTTACATCTCTGTTGAAATACTCAGCCTGTGTACATCATAACCCAGAAATGTTATTTATCGTCTTGTTTTCACATTCCATTCGTCCTGCCCACCTTACAGTTTTTTTTCTTATCTATTTTGAAATTTGCTAAGTATTTTCTAATCATTTTCTTTTTCTCCTTCAACTCGCATTCATGGTTGCTTATTCTCTTGGCAGGAACTGCTTATTCTGCCTCTCTGCCCAACAGAAGTCATGATGGTGTGTTAGGCACACTCTCTATGCCCTCCCAGGCACCCATCATGTCAGAAGGGGTGTGCCCGCACTGTGATCCGGTGGATCTCTCTGGTGAGTCTCTTTTTCTTCAGTGATTCCCTTAGGTTAAGACTGTCCCACGGCACATATCACTTACGATGTCACTCTCCCTGTGTCTCTGTTCCGATGGCACTGGGATCCTCCTGGCAGAATCCCCATTTATGGCCCCTTTTCTGAGGCTCTCCACTTCCTCTTTCCTCAGCTCCTGGACATGCCCCTTTGCCCTTTCTGTCTCTCTCACTAGCTTCCTGGATTATGAATGAACACAGGCTCTTAATAGACTTGCTGACTCCTCTTGCCTGCTTTTTAAAATCTATTTCTGTTCTCAGACTTCTGGGACGCCATCAGGCTACTTGTCTTACTGCAGATGGATTGATCTTAGTACAAAATAGACAGTCAGCCTCAATGGTCAGAAAACAGGACATCAGAGTTTTAAATTCTCACAGATTGTGACAATTTCTGCCACCACACAAGCAAATGATTTGAAAAAAAAATCCCTTTATCTCTTAACTTTCTCTATCTACTTACTGCTCTTAAAAATGTCTTACCTCAACCAGGCAGTGGTGGTGCACACCTTTAATCTCAGCACTCAGGAGGCAGAGGTAGGGAGATCTCTACGGGTTTGAGTCCAGTTGGGTCTGCAGAGCTAGGTCTACAATGACCTGGGCTGTTATACAGAGAAATACTGTCTCAGAAAACCAAAAAGAAAAAAAATCTCTTATCTCTATCCCTTCTTTGATCTCTGTTTGCTCTTGTCTCTCCTTTTGATCACTGGGTTCAGTCTTACGGACATTCAGACATCCTTTGGGTATGGATAATATTAAAATATTGTCATATGTCGTTCTACTCTATTGAAAAACCTGGCTCTGGAGATGGGATTTAGCCTGCCTGTTCTAGACCCAAGCGTATTTCTTTAAAAGCTCCCTTCCTCCAAATCCTCTCTCCTAGGTTAGACTGGCCACCTGGTTCTGTGACAGGGGAAGGATAGCAAAACAGATCACCCCAGGAAAAATATGTCATGTGCCCAAGAACAAGTGACATCTTGGTCTGAGACCTCTGCCCTCAGCAATAGGAATTGCCACAGAGACTCCTAGGGTGACTGTCCATTTAACACACCAGTCTCTTGTCATTTTAGTGGATTCGGGAGCCACTTGGTCCATATTTCCTGCTTAGTGTTAGATTTCGGTGATAAGTGTTGATGGTTGTTCCCACTAGCTCAGAGCTACGGGTCCTGTCCTCTGTTCCCTCTGGGCCACCATTCTTCACTCTGCCTAGTTTCCCAACCCTGTTATTGGGCAGAAATATCATGGATAAATTACATTTTTTAATTTACTTTGCATCCAACTCCTTCCAGAATTTTCTCTCTTCTTCTAGTCCATGAAGATTTTCTTGTCGCTGGCTAACACTAATGCTCCATCCTATCTTCTTACAGACTCCCTCATTTACCCAAAAGTGTGGGATAATTCATCTCCTTCAGTGGCCTCCCATTAAGATCCTACTCCTGGACCCTGCTTCCTACCCGTGTTGCTCTCAATGCCTTATCTCTTTAAAACATAGACAAGCCCTCTTAATAAAGGTATTCTTAAGCCCACTTACCCCATAGCACCCCTATTTTGGCCATACTAAAGCCCTAATGGTCCTACCACCTGGTCTAGGACCTCAGAATTATTAATGCAGAGTCCTTCCTCTTCACCACGTGGTACCTAACTCTTACATTCTACTTTTCCGTATTTCCTCTTCTAGTCTTTATTAGACTGTTCTAGACCTTAGGGACACTTTTTTTTTTTTACCATCCCTTTCTATGTAGATTCACATGACCGCTTTGGGGAGGACCCCAACATTGGAACAGCATCTGAACTTACTTGGACGATCCTCTCCCAGATGTTCCGAAAGAGTCTTCTTCTTTTCAGCCAGATGCTGACCACTGACCTCCTTTCCCTGATCTCTCTCTCTCAGCTGCTTAGTGCAATTTGTAGATGACCTTCAACTATGGAGACCCTTTCTCTCACTATTACAGCAACATACTACTCAGCTTCTTAACTTGTAAGAAACAAAGTATCCCCTTCCAAAGCTCACCTTTCTGTTCTTCAGGTCAAGTGTCTAAACTTTCTGTTACTCCCTAACAGCCATGAGCTCATTCCCGTTCACAAACAGTTCCTGTATTCTGGCATGCTGTTAGACGCCGATTTTGGGGGTGGGGGTGGGGCTAACTCTCAGGCGCGCACCCCAAAGATCATCAAGAACCATGCCACTTGCTGCAAAAAGCACGAGGTTTAATCCGATAACATTTGCAAACGGACTTGCCCGCCAGAGCAGAGCAAGCCCTGACCTACAATTTTAAGTTGTATTTATAGGAAAAAGATCGCGAGCATAGATCACAGGCATGGTATGGGGCATATGGTGATAAGTATTTGCTATAAATCAATAGAAGGCCATTTGGCAAGTCCAAGTTTCTTTGATCCCTGGGAAAAGGAGCTCCTCAGATGCTCTCACAGGATATCAGCACGTCCACCTGGACTTTTTGGCTTGGTCAGTCCTGTTTAGATAAGCAGTTAATTGAAGTTATTTATGACCTTATCCTGTTCACTAAAAAGGAAGCTCTTCAATGCCTCCAGCCACCGTGGAATAAATTCTCTCCTTCCTTGGCCTGCAGGGAACCTCAGTGCCCATATTCCCAGATTTGCTCTTCTTGCTTGCCCCTCTATGGAGTAGTTGAGGGTCCTTTACCTGGGCCCCCAGACCCTTCTAAGCCTGTCATGCCTACGTTCTCTAGCTTCCAAGACACACTCCTACAGAACTCTGCTCTGGCTCCCCCAGACACTGACCAACTCCTATCCTGAGAATTACTAACACGCGGGGAGTGGCTCTAGGGGCCTGCAGATGAGAGGACCCGTCTTTGCCCCGTTGCTGGCATATCTGTTCAAATGCTAGCTATAAGAGTTAGGGGATTTTGATGTTGCATATGGATGCTAACTGAAAGATCCCCCCCGAAGGGAATCTATCTCAGGAGGGACCCCGTTCCCAGAGATCAGCCGAAACCACCATCGCAGATGCAATCAGCATGAGGTTTATTCAAATGCACGGATATCTGGGGCATCCAAGTCTTTCAAAGGACTTGGGCACCCCCTGGCTCCGGGCTCTAGGGGTTTTTAT
>JAQHUG010000153.1:1828851-1853326 GCA_028555095.1 Dicrostonyx torquatus | reverse complement strand
TGAAGAGGATACCAGAAAATGGAAGAATCTCCCATGCTCCTGGATCGGTAGGATCGATATAGTAAAAATGGTTAATGATTTCTTTTCCTTGATTTTTTCCACTGTATTGCTAAACCACAAAAGTGATTTTTAGATTATTTTTTGCGATTCTAATTACACCATCTCCTGCTTCCCTTTCCTCCCTCCAAATCCTCCCATGTACTTTCTCTCTTTCAAGTTCATCTCTTTTTCTTCATTGTTATTGCATGCATATATGTATGCTGCATATTAGGTCGGCACAATAACCAAGGCAGCTCAATAAGAAAAGGTATTTTTAACGAATGAAAAGAGGGGAAACTCACGTTACCAGGGTGTGGGAAGTCTGAAGTCCTATCCGTCCAGCGGACACCGTGGGAAGTCTGAAGTCCTATCCGTCCAGCGGACACCGCATGAAGCGAGAGCACACCTGTGTTCTCTCATTTTTCATTACCTGCGGTCCCAATGGCCACACCCCAACTTGATGTGATTGGCTAATAGCCACTCCCCATCATATGTATAGACATATATACTCCTAAATAGGTAAACACAATCTGTTCAGTCTTTCCAACATTACTTGTGTGCTGTTTATTAATTGAACTCAGTAAAACACTGGTGAACATTGTTTTTAATTTTTCTCTTGTTATCTAAATGCCTACATAATATCCTGAATTTTGTTTTCTGGACCAAAAAGTCTAAAATATTACTATCTAATCTTTAACAGAAAATGTTTAATAATACTTGAGTAACAGAATATTCATGACCTTGGACACTCTCAGAGTCTACCTTACAATTCCGGATTCAGAACCCATATATTAACGAAGTTACAGCTAAATTGTATCATATCAAATTATGAAAAGCAAACATTGGCTCACATGACTCACAGGAATACAATACATTTATATTCGAAACATTGTGTCTGTGAATAGTCACAAGCCTAACACAGTCATATAGATTCATGAGTTTCAGAACATTATTATCGGCATCTAAGAGAAACATGAAAATGTGGCAACATATTTTAAAATTTTAAATTTTTGTTTCAAAAATATTTTTACTATAAAATTGTTATTTTAAAACATTAGAATATAAAATGATTTTTAAGAGTTCCAGCATTTTCCAAAAGAGCAAAGATTCAAAAGGAATGATCAAGAAACCAAATAATTGTTCTGCCTTTTCATGGGGACAGGCCAGTGGTTACTCAAGGTTAGCAGATGGTTGTCTTTGTGCATGGGATCAGAAAGAGCAAAAGGTCAGCAGGGGTGAGGGCCAGGCCACCGCATGCGACAGAACCTTGGGCTTTTAACGCAGTCACACTGCTACCAGTCCTAGGGCTTATTATATAGAGAACGCGAATGTGAAGATTTTCTCTTCTTTGAGCAAAGAAATCTTAAGGCGTTTCACGATCTTTGTTATAGTTTGGTTACGAGTTTCGAGCCTTTTCCATAAGCAGCCCCGATAGCGTTTCACCGCTAACTTGCCTATTTGGTTTGCAGTCATCACGTCTAAGTGCTTGAGCCGCCAAGTGCTTACAACACACTGCCTTATTATGTGCTTCTTACCCTAGATTAAGTTTTTGAATTTTTTACCAATTTAATATTGTCCATTAAGTTCCTATTTAAGGCTAAGGAAAAAAATCTTAAAAAGGATATTTAAATCTCTTGTCCATAGCTTTAAAATGGGACTGTCTCATTTTGAATAACCTTTCCCTAGAATTTCTTGATCCATTTTGTTTCTTTTTTCCCCCACGGGCCAGTCCTAAATATCTCTCTGCACTCCGGGTGACATCGCGAGCATTCACGCAGTTCCCTTTCAACAAACGATGCAATGCAGGTCCTTGCTCTGTCTGTCAGTGCTTTTAATGCAAAGATCCAATTCAAGAAAAAAAATTTAAAAACCATTCCATCATTAGTCAGTGTTGTAGTCTCCATTTACACAACACCGAAGAATAATCACAATATTATCATTGCGGTTGTTCACAGATAAGGATCTTTTAGGTCTGTTTCATGCTAGCTGAAAATGAACATGTGCTGTGCATGGGGTTAGTCTCTGGTCCTTTAAGCCCATTAGAGATTCACCTATATTTGTCCTGCTGTGGAACGTGATATTTATTTTTTTTAAATTTATTTATTATGTACATAGTGTTCTGGGCACCAGGTCTCATTACAGATGGTCGTGAGCCATCATGTGGTTGCTGGGAATTGAACTCAGGACCTCCGGAACAGCAGTCGGTTCTCTTAACCTCTGAGCCATCTCTCCAGCCCCGTGATATTTATTTAAATGATTTTGTTAGGAAATCTTACCAGTCAGGCTTGGAATTAGAGCTCAGTAGTAGAAATGTCTGCCTATAAAACCTTACCAGACAGAAATAAGTAATGAGAAAGTTTATTTTTGTTAGTCTTTGAGGTCCCACTAAGACTTATTCATCACTTTTAAGAAAGGCTTGAGTTGTGACATTATATCCCACAGGATCTATTTTTAAAACAAGAAATTATTGATGATAGGAAAAATAAAACAAGGAAAAGGAATGATTTTTAAAATCAATGTCCTTCTCTGAAAATACACAGGGAAACTTAGAAGCTTAAAGTTTTTTTTTAAAAATGTTAAAATCAACAGAAATGTGGAAAAGATGCTTAAAATCCTAGGTCCAAATAAAGGTGCTAATAAACCTGCATCTCACGATGCAGTGGCTCCATCCAAGGCAATCAGCAGAGCACGCTATTCAGAAAGAAAGCTTTTCAGATGTGTAAGCAAAAGTGGAGAAAAACAATTATCAATGATGCATGAGCCAGAAAATGAGAGGAAAAGCCCAATTACAATCCTGGAATCTGCATCTGTTCGCTGCAACCCTTGTCAGTTTTCCAGAATGTGAGCCTAGGAAGTTTTTTACAAGTGACGTAAATGGAAATGTGTTTAGAGACGGCTTAGCAATATGTGCAACGCGCAGAAAATGCGATGTTCCAGCTAAGGAGGAATTCCCTCCTCTCCCGCTGCTATTTATATAGATCCTTCCTGCTTCTATTTCTACGGACATTTTTCTGACTCTATGTAGCTTTGTCATTAAGTGACTGACTCAACATTCTCCGAATGTTTGAAATTTCAGCTACTTTTCTCTAGTAGATTATGAAACGTCTACCAGGATGCAGAGCGTATCTCCAAGAATTTAGAGATTTTAGGGAAACTGTATTAAACGCCCTTGAGAAGCGTGTGACAAATGTTTCCATGAGTAATCTTCTCGGGGTCATTTCTAATTCATGAGCTCAGTTTTTTGAGAAATCGATGAACATCTTGGGGTACGCGAGTTTGAGCTGGGTAGTCTTTGGGAGAAAGGAAAGTCATGTGAGTGTTGGAAAGACTGAATATTAAAAGAAAGACTGAAAACTAATAACAACAGAACTCAGACTAAAGGAGACCAGCAGCTTCCAGCGATCAGAGACACATTTACCCTTGGGCCTGAGGAAAGGGGGTTATCATTGAGGAAGTTTGAAATGCTGAGTGTTTTCCCTTCTCCACACACATGAGATGTCGAACCTTCTATGATCAAGGCACAAGAAAAAAATCCAACTTGATCTTCATACATGAAATTCCCTTTTCATTTGGAAAATTTCAACCCATGTATTTTCCCACAGAAGCCAACTTTGGAAATGTTCTGATAACTGTAAATATTCAGACATCGCTGTCAGAGGTCAACAGAGTCCACGTGTGAAAAATGACTACGTGAACAATAAGCTAAAAGGACTAGGAAATAACAGAAATAGAGAGGTGAGCTCTGTCCTGAGCATCCTTCCTTCAAAATAGAGGTGAGCTCTGTCCTGAGCATCCTTCATTCAAAATATACCCACTGAGCACTTATGCCAGATGCGATGGCAGGCATGTGCATGGACTTATCATGTCAGATGTGATGGCAGGCATGTGCACGGACTTATCATACCAGATGTGATGGCAGGCATGTGCATGGACTTATCATGTCAGATGTGATGGCAGGCATGTGGCACACACAGACTTACCATGCCAGATGTGATGGCAGGCATGTGCACGGACTTATCATGCCAGATGTGATGGCAGGCATGTGCACGGACTTATCATACCAGATGTGATGGCAGGCATGTACACGGACTTATCATGCCAGATGTGATGGCAGGCATGTGCACGGACTTATCATACCAGATGTGATGGCAGGCATGTGCACAGACTTATCATGCCAGATGTGATGGCAGGCATGTGGCACACACAGTGGCAGGCATGTGCACATCTTGCCTTTTTCAGATGTCCGTGCCGTCTCTGCACTGACATTAGTGGAGGCTCTCATCAGTAACGACACTGAAAGCACAAACAGTGGTTAGAGGCTAAGGTCATTTTGAAACTGAAAACCAGTGACTTTCCCCACAACAAGCAGTAGCATAAGGAGCCAGTGAAAGCGTCCTGGAGCTAGAAACAGGCTCTGAAGCTGGATTCCCAGGATCTAAGAAGAGATTGTATTCTCAGTAATTGGGCATGAGACATAAGATAACCACTAGATATTATCGTGTGTATGTGTAATGACATGGCAAATTATTTTTGCTTTTTTTTTTTTTTGGTTTTTCGAGACAGGGTTTCTCTGTGGCTTTGGAGCCTGTCCTGGAACTAGCTCTTGTAGACCAGGCTGGCCTCGAACTCACAAAGATCCGCCTGCCTCTGCCTCCCAAGTGCTGGAATTAAAGGCGTGTGCCACCACCGCCCGGCTACTTTTGGTTTTTGAAGTAGAAATAACTATTCAATATTTTAAAGGTAGCTTAAAGGAACGACAAAGAATGATTTATGCGACTTCTAATTTCAAACAGAGTCTCCTGTAGCCAGGATTGGCCTTGAACTCTCTATGTCACTGTGAATACCTAATCCATCCCTGTGCTGGAATTATAGGACTGAATTTATTTCTACTACACCCATCTTTAAGTATTGTAACAAACGTGAAGCAACACTGTTACATTGTAACAGACACCATGTCCACAGCCGGAACCACAAATTCAGTAGGTTCTCATTGGTCAAATCTGAGACAACACAGCATCGGATGAGCTAATGATAGTAATGAAATTTGACCACAGAATGGAAGAATCCAGGAATGTCTACCAATGGGAGTAAACACAAGAGAAGGGACCAGGATTTCAATAAAATGTTAGGATTAGGGAGGCGAGAAGTGAACATTTGTTATTCTGTGAGTTCGAGGCTAGCCTGGTCTACAAAGTGAGTTCCAGGACAGCCAGGGCTGTTGCACAGAGAAACTCTGTCTCGAGAAATCAACCAACCACCCAACCAACCAACCAAACACAAAGACTGAAGAATTATCCCAAATTGAAGGGGACTAGGAAAAGCCCAACAGCTAAGTAATTCTCACTAAACCGGGACCAGGTGGACATACAGCAATGCTCTGAACATTTTTTTCTTTTTACTATGACAGATAGTAGTTGAAAATACAGAGAATGTATTTAAATTAGTCAACAATATTGTATCCATATCTAGCTTCTATGTTTTAAACAGTACAGTTAAAGCTACAACAGGCTAAATTCAGAGAACAGTTGGCCATAGGGTACCCAACCCGATTTGGTTTATCTACAATGCAAACTCTACATCTAAGGCTCAGGGAGCATCACAGAGGAGCGGGCAGAAAGAGTGTAGAAGCTGGAGGATTAGGGTGGGACATTTGCTGCAAGATGGTGTCTTCTGTATACGACAGGGAATCTGTATCTAAGAAATCTCAGTGATACGGTTGCCTAAACAAGACCTAAAAACCAACACCACCAACTGACAACACAAATGGGGGGAATGTTCGTGGATCTTCACCCCTGCAAGAACTGCAGGCAACTGATGGTTTCTAGAGGAAGGAGAATCAGTAATCTCCTGGGAAGAGCCTTGCGTGTTAGCCAGTCCCAAGAGGTCAGCCCTAAACACATATGAGCCCTAAACACTATTGGACTTAGAAGAGTGTGTTTATAGCCATGAACTTGAGGAGACATGGGAGGGAAGAGAGGGAACTAGAAAGAGATGTAAATTTTATATATATATATATATATACATATATATATAATTCTCAACAAGAACAAATAAAAATTTGGGTGAAGGATATGCAACTCTTTAAAATGTTTTATAAATCTAAATTAATATTTTAAAAATCCAAAAAGAAAAGGAAAAATACTATTTCACAAATCCATATAATTATTTCAGGTAGGATTATCAGTAGATATTAAACCCCATGAATGAAAGTATCAGAGAACAGAGACCATGCTCACAGAGCAAAGCTCCTCCAAAGATACTGACTTCCGAGGAGGAAAAGAGTTTCCGTAACTCGCTCTCGAGAAACCAGACAGGAAGAGTGATTAGGAAAACCATTCCGCAGGCCTTCACATGTAGTGCTCAGCAGAGGATGAAGCAATGATTGCCTAGAAACTAGGTAGTTTTGACATATTCCAAGACAAAACTCCGGAAGAGGGGCATTTCGTGAACTGGCCTGTGACTTTAAACATAACAGTGTCCTAAAAAAGACATCTTAATTTTGAAAAACAGGTTGTGTTGAAGTCTACTCAAGGGACAGCATAACTAACTATAATGTGATCATTTGATAGATTTTTTTTGATATAAAGGATGTTTGTTGGGGACTGGTACAATTTGACCATCTAGATCATGTCTTTAGTGATGGACACATTCTGTAAGAGTGTTCTGAAATAGAAGAACCACTGGACTACAGGGTGCTCGATGCATGGCTATTATGTGTGTGTGTGGGGGGGGCTGAGTCTTAATTAGACTCAGAGATTTAATTGTCTTAGTTTAAATAGAGATTTAATTGTCTTAGTTTAAATAGCACATGTAGCCACTACCACTATGATGCGTGACACAGGCTTACCGACTGGGCAAAGGCGCTCTGTGAATGTTGAACCCTGATGAGTGCACTAGACGTCATGGAAGTCTGTTCTTCAAGAAATGCAAGCTGACAGTTTTAGAGACTAAAGGGCGTCTTGTGTGTAAACACCTCAAACAGCCCACTTGACATTAACAATAATGCAAATGTGGGACTGTTAAAGGACATGACTGACATGTATACAATCTTTTATGTTGTTTTTGTGACTTTTCCGAAGTCTGTTATATCGAAGCTGCAAAAGAAAGACACCAGCACATAATGCTAATCTCACCAAAAATCTCTTTATAAATGTAAAGGTATTCACGAAGTATGAACTCATTACTGTATTTTTTCAGCTTACTGTCACAATGTGAATGGCTAACTATGAATCTTGTTTTAAAAAATTGTGTGTATGATGTTTAGCCTTTATGTTTATCTGTGAGCTATTTGCTTGCCTGGTGCCCACGGAGGCCAGAAGAGGGCGCTGAGTCCCCTGGAGCTGGAATTAGACAGTTGTGAGTCACCACGTGTGCTGGGAATCCAACCCAGATCCTCTGGAATAGCAGTGTTTAACTCCTGAGTCATAGCTCCAGCCCTGAGTTTTATTTTCATAAGGAAAAGCCTGTTATTCTATAAACAAAATGATCACTATGTGATCCAAAGTGTGGGATATGGTAAAGACTCCCAAAGCTTTTACAGTTATCAGCAAAGAAAAACGGGTTCAGAGTTTGGCCTAGGGACCGAATAAAAGCAAGCAAGTTTTTTAGAAAGCAGAGTCAGAGATAAGCATTAAAAACAGATACTTTCTCTCTTTTTCCCTAAGGAGCATCATTAGAGTGAAATGAAAAGCCCCACGGAGAATGGGCTTTAGTGGGCTCATACTTAGAAAAATAATCAAGAAAAACATACCAAACATTTCACATTTATATGATCCACTAAGTGCCAACAATAAATGAAGATGTTTTAACTTTTCTGGATAGTCATGTTAAAGTGAGAGAGACAACCTGAACTCCATTGTGAGACTCTGCCTAAAAAATAATACCACCAACAAAATTTTCATATGAAATTTGGGAAAGACCAATCTATTTATTCTTTAATGAAATTTGTTTAATATTCTTGAAATCTATTTATTTCAAATCAGAATTTTCTTAGTTAAAAACTACTTAAATCAAGTTTCCACCATAATTTCCTAAAACTATGCTCAGAATGAAGAAAAAAATGTGGTTTCCATCAAATCCAATAAACTTTTCTCATCTTCATCTCTTAAGAATGTTTGAAAACAGAGACAATGCCTTTCTTCTTGAAATAAAGGCTTTAACGATGCACATTTTCCTGGCTTTCCAGTCTATATCCTGTTTACAAATTCTCTGGAATTCATTTCATCACTCACTGCTTAACTTTTAACATTTATTTTCAAGTCTCTTGTTACTGGAAATAGTTATGTTCTGTAAGACACACGGATGTGGAATTAGTGTGCACTCTTCCTGGCTATATTCTGAGATGACATACAGGGACAGCACTCTGTAAGCTGTTGGTCATCAACACATATTTTTCATTTTTAATTTATGCCACGTATGTGTCTGTGTGTATGCTATGTGTGCTGATGACCCTGTAGGCAAGATATGGTGGATCCCTTGGAGCTGGGATGCTGGGAATCCAACTCCAGTCCTCTGGAAGAGCAGCAAGCACGCTTACCTCCAAACCCATCTTCGGAGCTCCCCATACACAATGTTAAAAATGGGCGCTTAACTCAGTGGTACAGCACCTGCCTACCATGCTTAAGTCTGTAAGTTCAGATCCCAGTCCCACCAACAGAAAAAAGCGCTTGTTTTAACAGACTTTACTTGAGACAGTTTTTTATTTGCCAGCATGCAACTCACCATGAAGAGCATCTGTTTGTTCCATAAAGTGCATCATAGTCTATTTGTGCTTATGAACACGGGAAAGAAATTACATAATATGCACTGGGGCTATTTAAAAGTGCAAGACCACTAAAAAAGTAAAGGAAATAAACAAAAAGTATGGTACATAAAAGCCAAAAAGTAGCATGTGTGTATATACGTACATATACATATTGTATATATGTATGCATATATAATATACGTATATATGATATATATTATATATGTGTGTGTGTATACAAAATCTGTAACAAGAAGCAGGGTGCGGCTTTACTTGATCACTGGAAACATGGGTGAATCAGTTTTGGCTGCTCTGTGCATAAACACAAATTGAAAAAGCAATTTAGAAGAGCATTTTAGTATTGACTTGTATGTTATAAAGACATATTAGTGATTAGGAAAAATTTGAAAGACCGATAGTGATCAGAATCAACTCACTCAGCTACAAACCCTGCAACCTACAACAGTGACACTTGTGCAGTAGTGGCACAGACGTTATGGGAGTAACCAATCACTCTTAGAATTTGGATTTAAGGTCTGTCATGAGATGGAATCCACACCTGACACTGCTGAGACTACATAGGTCACAGGCCCTAGGGGAAAACCTACTACTGTTTTACTAAATGAACTTAACAAAATATCTCTTAGTGGCACATACCCACAGATAAATACATTGCTCAGCCATCCTCGGAGAAGCGTCTTCTTGAAGTAGATGGTAATTAACATGGAGACTCACAATGTGCGCAGAGTAAGCAACTTTGCAGTGTTCAGACCTGGATGTGGTGTCTTTATCAAACTCCTCCTCCAGAGGTCACAGGTCAACATGAAATATGTGGTAGGAAGAGTGAGTGATCCAGAGACGTCACCAAGGAAAAAGCAACTTTTCCACAAAACAGGACCAATGCACACGTGAACTCACAGAGACTGTGGCAGCATGGAGAAGGGAAGTGGGCACAAAGCCCCCACCCCTGCGACTGCTACCTCCTGGGAAAGGGGAAGCTGTTTTTCTCCAATGGAGTGACACTAGCATATCAACCTCACTCTCAGGCATGTCCCACGCACAGAAGTAGAGGATCAACACAAAACAAACTCTATGGGTTTGTGTGTGCTTTTTCCTTTATTTCGGTAGGCTTTCCCTTTTTAGTTCTTGTTTATTTATTTTGACTTTTATTTACTTAAAATTTATTTTATTTTTAGAAAAAAAAAACAGGGCAGAGAGGCAGAGGGGATCTAGGAGGAGTTGGAGTGAGGAACGTATAATCAAAATATATTGTATGAAAACTGTTTTTTAAATAAAAAAGACAATGAAGCAGGAGATATCTGAACATGATATAAACTGTGTTTGCTTCTCCAGTCTGTCTTTTGCATCTGCTAGCGAGTGAGGATGTGTTGTATCTGCACACGGATGCAGCTGATCCACGGGGCCTGCTCTACCGGCAACGGTCTTGGCTCCTCCCTCAGTGCAGTTCTAGGGTCTATCTGTTCTCTGCTGTGCTTTACCAAGTGATCGCTCTACTGACACAGCCCACAGGCACATAGACAGCATTCATTATCGGAGTGCTGGGAGTGCGGAATGTATGTTAGCTTTAACTAAATCTCAATTGTTTGGTTTTTACCAATAAAGATGCAGGAGCTAGATACTGGAGTGAAAACCCGCCACCTGAGAGAGGCAGAGGCAGCACCTGGCTGCCCTTCCTCCTCCACTGACATCCAAGAAACAAGACGTTTCTCCTACCTGTCTCAAATAAAACTCCTCAGGCTCAAGGTCCTTCCTTTCTACTTCCTGTGCATCTCTCTATCTGTCCCCCTGAGTCCCTCTTACTCTCTCTCTTTTTTCCTGTCGACTAGTTTCCTTGCTCTTGACCTATGGCTGACTTCCACTTAAAATAGTCTAGCAGAAGCCTCTTGGATGAAAGGTGTGTGCTAGGGCCGAATTGCGCCACAACGAGAAACAGGTTTTTCCAGTAAACAGCACAGTCTCAGGGGTCCCGGTGTGATCAGATAGCCTACGACAACTGGATGCTGTCACGTGTGGCTTTATGTGGACTTTGAGGATCCAGACTCGGGTTGTCACACCTGTAGAACGCATACTTCACCCACCGACCTGTCTCCTGTCTCCCTTGCCCCAGCCGTATTCTCTGTTCAATCACTGCGTTGTTGGGATCAATTCCACCTGCCAATAATGTTTAGCCATTGTCCTTGTATTTTTCTTCCTGAGACAAGCTCTCAAGATCTTCCCTGGAGACAAGTTCCGGACCACCTTAGAATTGGTGATGTTGTTGAGGATGACCTTGAACTCCCCATCTTCTGGCATCCACTTCTCTGAGGATATAGGTCTGTAGCGCCCTGTCAGATGTATGCAGAGTTGAGGATGGGACTCAGAGCTTTGAGCTTTCTGGGCAAGCACTCACTTTACTGAACAAGTTACCTTCCCAGGTCTTAAGTCTTCCCAATAAACTACTATAGCTGGTTTTCTAGTATATGGTAATGAGAAGTTTCGCATGTATTCAAACTGCCTGTAGTGTTTTACAAACATCTTTGGAGGCCCTTGGTATGAAGGTAATGACAGCCCCATTTACTGGGAAGCATTTATGTCTTGTGTCCACCTCGGCAGCACATCTGCTAAAAGTGGAGCCGGACGAAGATTCGCATGGACCCTGCGCAAAGATGACACGAAAATTCGTGAAGAAGCATTTCTTTCTTTTTTGTTTTACATTGGAGGGCTGAAGGGAATTCTTTAAATATCTGGTACAATTTATTGGGAAAGCCGTTGTTTTGTGAATTAGCCGTCTGACATGATGAAGAACTATCTGGGACAGTCGTCTTATGGCAAGATAAACCGAGTCAGTTTTGAGGTTTGAGCGAAAGGTTGAGCAGCCGCATTTAGCTGGCCTCGAGTAAGGAGCCGAGTGGAAATGGAAGGGAACATGGGTGAAGGCACGTGCAGAAGCAAGGAGGGAAAGGCAGCCTCCCTCCCCCACTTCCTGATGATCCCGATTCCCCAAAGACACTTGACAAAATATAACCTCTTTAAGGCTTTACCTGCTCCTAATAGTGTCTCTCTGGGTGTCAAACCTCTAAAACCTGAAACTTTGGTGGTGGTGGCGGGGCGTTCAACATCACATCTACTGCAACTGTGTTTTCTTTAGAACAAGATTTAGCTTGTCAATTAAATTTCTGTGCTCATTATAGATGCTTCCAGATTTGCATGTCTTCATAACTTTGATTGCATAGGTTTCTATGAATTTGTCTACTTCCTGCATGCTATCTATATTTTCTCCTTATACATTTGACAATGGGATAATATGTATAAGATGTATATATTTAAAACAGTCAAATACCTCCAAAGCAAAACCCTAAATGACGTGACTTAAATATAAGCAGAAAAACTAAACAAAGGAAAGAGCATAAGAACATCCTTCAGTGTATAAAAATTTCCAACATCCCTAATCAGAGAATGCCAACCAAAACCACAATGAAATGACTGCCTTATTCTAGCCAAAATGCCCAGTACCAAAAGGCAGAGGTAACAATCACTGGTAAGGATGTGGATAAAGGGAACCCTTACAAACTGTTGGTGGGAATGCAAGTTAGGATGCCCATATGGTAAAATTGCATGAAAATCCCCAGGAAATCAAAAAAAAAAGGTAACTGTGGTGTGATCTATCAATTTCACCACCATATCTCCATTGTCTTGTTTACTATTACAAACAACTAAAATTCAAATCAAATTTAGGGTCTATCATGAGATGAGTGAATAAATAAAAAGAAGTGTGCATATACAATATGATTATCATTCAGCTGGGAAAAATAGAACCCACAAATTGCATAAACTTAGAAGTCACTACGCTAAGTGAAATAAGCAGGCATGGAGAGTCAAACACTATACTCAAATACCTAAAAACAGCAGTCTCGTGTCAGTCAAAATAACAGAGGTTCCCCGAGAACACGAGGCTATGCAGGAGAAATGGATGAGAAAGATAAAAGGCACAAAGTTACAAATAACAAGAAAGGATAAGTTTTGCATTGGGCTGCACATAATTGCTACAATTAACAATAAAACATGATATAGAACATATAGATAGAAGAAATAGCTTTGAATGTTCCAGTACATGGAGCTGTGTTTGGAGAGATGGGGAGGTTCATTATATTGATTCAGCCATTATTTATATGAAAACAACAAATTGTTATCTCACAAATACATATAATTATATACTACTTAGAAAAATAAAAGCAAGGTGGAATGGCACGTGCCTGCAGTTCAGGTACTCCAGCAGCAGAGGCAGAAGGATCACTCAGACTCATGAGTTAGACAGCAACATAGGCAGCATCAGGATATCACATCTCCACAAATTAGTGAAACAAAACTATTACTCAACTGTTTGCTGTCTAACGGAAGCAAGGCTAAAATATAAATGAGATAGGCCTGTTGAAAGCCAAAGGATAGAAAAGGCATTATGTCAACACAGTAAGAAGATGGCCAGCTAGTTACATTAGGATGACAACTTCAGAGCAAAGAAAATCTACATTCCCATGTGGTGGTTCAAAATAAAATGGCCCCTAAAGGGAGTGTCACTATTTGGAGCAGATGTGTCCTTATTGGAGGAAGCATCACTGTGGAGGGGGGGGGGCGGCTTTGAGGTCTCGTTTATGCTCAAGTCATGCCCAGCGAGACAGTTTACTTCCTGTTGCCTTTGTATCAAGATGTAGAATTCTACAGCGCCATGTCTGCACTCCACCAAACTCCCAGTCACCATGTTCCCCACCGCCATGCAAACTCCCAGCCACAATGCTCCCCACTGCCATGTCTGCACTCCACCAAACTCTCAGCCACCATGTTCCCCACCGCGATGACAATGGACTAAACCTCTCAAATGGTAAGCCACCACCTCAACGAAATGCTTTCCCTTATAACAGCCCCCTGCTCCTGCTGTCTTTTCACAGCAATAGAAACCCTAACTAAGATATTGTGTTATGACTGAAAAAGTCAGCCACGGTGTGAAAGGCTTGTGTAGCAATAGGACTTCAATATATTTAAGGAAAAAACCTTCAGAGCTGAAAGAGAAAGACAAATCACAATTATCATCAAAGACTTCAAAACTCTCAACCACTGAAAAACTAGCCAAAATGCCCACAGCTATGTAGTTTGAAGGACACAGTGAATGAACAGCCAGGCTAATGATGGGGTTTTGTTCTGAGAAACGCTTGCTCTACAGCTCTGTAGCTTGGTTAATGAACATCACAGATTAAGGTGCCTACAATGTCACGAGATGATGCGGTCTTGTGGGAACTAGCATTGAGTGTGTGTTTGCTGTTGACCAAGAAGACTCTTTTGGGAATATTCTTTACTGTACATATATATCTATATACATATATCTATATATATATATGTGTGTGTGTGTGTGTGTGTGTGTGTGTGTGTGTGTGTGTGTGTACTCTATCTATATGGTCACAGAATGTTTGTCAAGAGAGATTCTATCAATTGGGCTGTAAAAATTCTCCAATAGTTCAAAGAATTAAATTGATATACCATATTTTCTTCAAATATAGTGTAACAAACTAGGAAACAGAAAAATAGCAAGAAAAGTCTCAAACTAAAAATAAATCCTCCAAATGCATTAAACCAAATAAGAGAATAATGTATCAAAATAGGGAGACATTGCTAGGTCAGTGCTGACCCAGTGACTCCTACAGTTAAATGTGTCCACTTGAGAAGAGGGACACACACCCTGGAGAAGTCCTGTAGTGGGTCTCACACTAACATCTTGGCTTCCCTCTGAAAAATCCAAGATTTTTTAAAGATCCCAAATGAGAAGATATATCAAAGACAAAAGTAGAAATTAAATTGAAAAAAACCTACATAGAATAATGAAAAAGTATGAGTTGATTGTTTTAAAAGGTCAATAAAATCAACAAATCTAGAGCAAAATTGATAAGGGGAACTGATAAACTCCAACCCCATGAGTGGAATACAGGCCAAACACCAAGTGTGTCTGCATCCTGATGTGCACAAAATCATTGTTCAGTCCATGGGAGATGCGTGATTTGAACAGTCCTGTAATCAAAAAATAAACCAAAATCATCCCAAACAAAATATAGGTAGCTTACATAATATAGCTTTGTGAGATTCTACTAAAGAACTAAAGAAGGAATTCTACACACTATTCCCCAGAAAAGGAGAGGATAGGACTGAAACAGAGGCAGAACAAAATAAAGACAGCCGACAACAAGAAAAAACAGAAGTCAAACAAACAAAATTGGAAAAAGTACGGAAGGGAGACGCCAAGCTTGGGCCAACGCCCTTCTGCATCAGCAGAACCCGGCTCTGATACCGCACTGCAGAAATGTGTGATGTGTCTGCATCTACACCCCTGGGGGGAGGGGGCTGGGCAAGGGGCACAAGGGACTTCACTGCATGCAGTTGGATGTGCATCTAAATTGCTACAACATAAAAAGGCTACAGAGAAACCCTGTCTCGAAAAATCAAAAAAAAAAAAAGTTTCACTTTTCAGTAGGGCAGTGATAGTGCACACCGTTAATCCCAGCACTGGGCAGGCAGAGGCAGGGGGATCTTTATGAGTTCAAGGCCAGCCTGGTCTACAGAGTGAGTTCCAGGACAGCCAGGACTACACAGAGAATTCTTGTCTCAAGAAACAACAATAATAACAAACAACAAAAGTTTCACTTTTCAAAAGTCTTCAAAAGTATAAAACAAAAGCAAAATTCTTTTTCCTGGAAATTTTGTGGTATGTAATACAAAACAGGCATTTTATCGTTTCTTTTATATTCCGTGTGTTTGGATGTAGACATTAATAAAAGTAGTTTGAGGGTGTAATGTGACATGTCTATAATCTAGTACCCAGCTGAGGCAGGAGAACTGAAAATTCCAGGATAGCAAATTCAAGACTCTGTCTCAAAGTCAGAACAAAGAAGAAAACCAAAAGGCTACAGTTACCAATTAGAGACAATACACGAACAAAACAGTAATTTTAGGAACTTCCAGTTGACTGAGTGGGCAAAATGCCTGGCACACGAACACAAGCATGCTCCTCACCTCAGTACTGGGGAGGCTGACACAGGAGGGGCCCCGGGAGCTGGGCAACCAGTCTAGCCAAAGTGGGGGAGCTCACTTTGAGAGGTTCACTGAAAAACTCTCTCTCCAAAGTAAGGCAGACTTGCAGGAGATCAGGCCAGCCAAAACCCTAGGAGGGGCTGGGAAGGGGTTTATGCAGCCCCGCCCATCTTTGAGGACTTTTGGGTGTTAGTGAGAGACAGTGGTTTTATTCCGGGATGCAGACCCCGCGAGATTTACCTTGCCCCAGTGCATTGCACATCCACGCAGCACTAAATGGATTCAGCGGGTTTAGAGACAGAGACACACAGAGCACACAGCTGTGGTTGGGATGAGAAGATGAGGGGGCGGGGTAAAATTGGAAGGGAAGGAATGGGGATGCATTCGATCCAAAATATTATATGTATATCTGAATATTAAGTCCAATGTAGCATGGATAATAAAACCCAGAGATAGATATTGGGATTCAAGCTGAAGACCAGAAAATCACAGCAGCCAATCACTAGGGAGTTCTTACTTCTGCCCAGGGCTCAGACAAAGCAAGGGGCCAGCCTATCCTCAGAGTGACGATAGATTGCAATGCTCTCCACCAAAACCTCAAGCTGGACCTGAGACCCTGAGCTCCTGTCTCCTCCTGTCTTATATTCCTCTCTAGTCATGGAATTAAAGGTGTGCGCCACCACCACTCAGTCTCTATGGCGGGCTAGTGTGGCTACTGGGATTAAAGGTGTGTGCCACCACTGCCTGACCTCCATAACTAACTAACTAATGTGACTCGTTTTGCACTCTGATCTTCGGGCAAGCTTCATTTATTAAAACACAAATAAAATATCACTATAGTCCGTCATTTTGTAAGTGAAGCGGAAGGTGGCAGAAGACCCCAGTGCTGATTTCTGGCCTCCAGAGACATGTGCACACAGGTGCACACCCCTGCAAAACACACACAAGCACACGCACACAAATACGCGCACGTATAACACAATTCAAAAATAGTAACGCTGGAAAAACTATGAATTGCTTATTAACTTTAGCAAAAACTATTAGGGAACTGCTTTCATTTTAAAACTAAATAATACTTTAAAATTTTCACAGTATTTCCTGCAAATAAGATGTTTTCTATCCATATGATATTTCATAGAGTTTGCACGTTAGGACATTTTACCTCCAGAGGAGTATCTCATAATGGACTTGTATCAAATTTCCTCCAGCAGGACTTCATGACATTGTTGATCCCAGTTAATCCTAAAAGCATCTCGTCGGTGTCAGGGAAACTACATGGCAGGAAGCAGATGCTGGAGATGGGCATCCTGGACCCTCCACAACAATGACTAGCTGGACGGTTCTAGATTTTTAGTTTGGGCTTTTGTTTGTTTGTTTTTGCTTTTTGAAGAAAAAAAACATTGAGCACACCTAAACTTTACGCAGCAGGAGTATCTTCAGTTAGCGTAGAATATCCAAGTCTCAGTTCTTTTCCTGTTTCACACATAGCCACAGTTAGCACTGATACCTGACGGAAGACAATCATTTTGAGAACAAACTTCAATAATAACTAATATTTCTAAGTGAAGGCATAAGTAAAACAGCAGGGCCTAGTCAAGATCTCTCGAAGCAAAGCAAGCTTGTTTTGAGGCTGAAAGACAGCAGGATTGTGGGGTCACCTCCCCAAAGTGCCATCAGAGGGAAGGAAGCAGTCTCAGCAGGTCGCTCCAGGGTCCCTGTGCCCGCCCCTGTGTGGTGGGCACTCCTGAGGGGCTAGTGGCTGTGTGATGAGAGACCCAGTGCTGCAGGTCTGACTGTTCCCTGTACTTTATTTCTAGGAAGTTCTGTCTAAACGATGTAATAACCATGCTGGGATGCACAGAGTGGCTAAAACCAGGACGCTGCCCATTCTGCATCGTGTTCATGGAAAGGCAGACAAAACACAAAGTTGTTCAGGCAAAGAAGTCTAAGTTTAAACCTAAGCCTTGGTCAGCTCCAAGCATCACTGTCTCCTAGAGTTAAGGCATTGGCGAACTTGCTTCATGCCTCCTGGCTTGAAATTCCTCAGCCAAAAATGAGGCCAAGAGATTTATAATGCAATTAACATGTTTTATAAACTAAATCTCACATATTAAAAACAAATCTAAGTATTAATCATTTCAGCTAATACAAATGATCTTTAAAATTGTATATAAACTGGATAATTATATAATATTTTAAATAGATTCTCTGACAAGGCGAAATGATTTAAAGCTAAATTACAATTATAAATTGTATTTATATTATAAATCAAAAAGTTACACGACGTACTGCCTGAGTGAAGTCACTGTTCTAAGAAAATGCTATACATTTTGGTTCAAAAATACTTAACGAGACTCATTTCCTATTCAGCTCCTTGATTGAAGTTTTCAACAATAAAATTTAAGTTACTATATTAAAACTTATTTTATATTCATGAACAAATTAATAAAAATTTAAAAGCACATTAAAAATTGCTTGTCCAAGAGCATTAATTGACGAACACACTTTTAAGAATCTCCCATGCAGGCACTCTTCCCAGCGTTCCAGTAACCTATCCTTAGAAACGAATCTGTACAAATCAACTATGGTATGAAACACTTCAAGAGTAAATATCACTTCCTAAGATTTTAGGAGACTCGGGCAGAAGAAATGAACTAAGCAATGCTACAATTGTAGAAACAGCTGCGCAGCCAATACTTAATCACTATCCTGTGAGACGGTCAGGAGGGGGAAGCGGGATTAACATATTGCCTTAAACATTCCAGTCTGTTCTGCATCTGTTTACTGACAATAAAAGACACAGCTGTTCCAAACGATGCCCGCTAACAGGTGTAACGTGCCGGTCTGGCACTTTTCGCACAAGTTACCCCTCATTTCCTTTTGGAATACGCTAAAATTGTCCTGTAAGCCACAGGACCGACACCATAAAGGGTTCCCATCTTCATTTTGATTATTCTCGTCACTAAGTAAGAGAAGCTTCTTTCTCCACGAATCCAACAACTTTTGAAACCAACACTACAGATCCTGAACTAATTATAATTACCCCAGATGTTTCCCATAAAAAATGGCATCTTTAGCAAATGTTATATATCAAATTCACTGCAAAGAGTATCAAAATTATGAAGGAAAAAGTGTATCAAATTCAGTACGCTTAAAAAATATGAATAAAGTTTGAGCTTGTAATTTATTTTGACATAGTACTTCAGTTAATTTCCAGCTTTACATATTTAAACCAACAGTAACACGAGGAAATTCAATACTTAATAAGTTATCAACAATCACTCACCATATGCATAAGAAATAATCACATGTTGTGAATGTCATACATGTAACTTATACAAGCGTTTCAAAAACACTGTTACACATAATATATTAAAATCTTCTCAGTCAAAAAGCAACTCCATTCTGTTCTAGTATATAGTAAATATGAATTACTATTTTATTTATTAATTATAGCAGTGACATTATGTTCAAACCAACGTCAATGAAAAGATTAAAGAACGAATGATAAACAGAAGCTGAAATAGTCAGTTTGGGTCTTCTATTGGAGAGAAGATGCAGGACTGGGTCACCGGAGTCGGAAACGCTCCAAACGTCTTCTCTTCTTTTCCTACGGTTAAGACATTAGTCAAGTTAGTTTTTAAAAACAGTGTGGCATGGACATTCACAGGGTTCATGTGAATTACGTCCATGTTGACTACATACGTGGGCAAAATATGCAACCTTTTAAAAAGTTTTGCTTAAACTAAATTGCACAAAGCATTCTGATTCCAACAGCAGCTGACGTACAAATGATATCGTTAAAGTCAGGGCTTCCTGTTGCCCAGGCTGGCCTTGAACTCACTATTTAGCCTAGAATGACCTTGAACTTCTGATCCTTCCCAGTTCTGGAATTACCACCGGCGGGCACAAGCTGCCACACTAGGCTGATGTGGTGCTGAGGACTGAGCCTAGGGTTTATAACTGCTGTAAAAACCAGTTCGCCCTCAGCCTCATCCCGTCCTAAGTTTAGATAAAATGTCTTCTGCTGCAGCTGTGCAGGTTCTTCTGGAAGTCAATTACGATCCATGTAAACTCTTAGTTTGCTGTTTAAGGTATAAACAAATACCTTGTCTGCTCGGAGGGGAGAGGGGGGTCCTGGAGATTGAACACAGGGCCTAGTGTATACCAGGCACGCACACTCCACCACTGTCACCCTTAGGCCCTAATGCTTAAGTTTTGAAAAGCTTTTAACATGGAAAAATCAAGAGCAGTAGTGTTGACGGTTTGTTTTGAGACAGTTGTGTTAGGTAGACGAGATAGCCTGGAACTCACTATGCAGCCCGAGATGGCTTTCCACTAGCCTGAGCCTTCCGAGCATGGAGATTACAGCAGTGTACCACTACACGGCTTCTGGAAATGATCACCTGTCTGAAATGCCATTGATAACAATGCTTAACATTAGTGTGTGACCTTAGAAATACACCATAGATGATGTGCATTTTCTGATGAATAAATTCAACTAATATTACATAGCAACACAAAATCCTATGATGCAAAATTCGGGAATTATACATACTTCAGAAACCCCTTGAAAAAATTTAAATACTTTAGGTCATATTTATCCAAAATACCTTAATTTTATAATTTGTCATAACCGTATATTAGAATGTTTATCAATAAAAATATTTATGTTCACCTATTGGGACTTCCCAAGCTGCTGCCCACTGTTTCCCAGAGACCCTTGAGCCACACAAAATGGTACAATAAGACCTCTGCCCCTCCCTGCCTGCCACCCACTGTTTTCCAGAGACCCTGAGACACACAACATGGTACAATAAGACCTCTGCTCCTCCCTGATCCTCTAAGCTCACAGCCCCAGACTCTCATCCCAATCTCTGCCTGCCATCTGCTGCCATTTTCAGACTTTGCAGAGGTCCCACACAGCTGGTTAGAAGCCCTTGCTCCATCTCTCTCTGCCCTTCCATCAGAATTTCCATCTAGCAGAAGGACTGACTGGATGGTCCTAGGACTCATCTAAACACAGTCTGGCCCTCTGAGCCAAAAACTCATATTAAAAGCCACAAGCTACAGTCTAACTCCAGAAGCCCAGGTCTCATAACAAAAACACGTAATACAAAAGAAAGACTAAAACCAACTAAGGCAGGATGTTGTTTCCTCAAATTATCAATTCCATAGTAATTGTCTCTATGAGGACAACAAGATAAAGAATTCAAAAGAACAATTATAAACGAGTTGAAAGAACAGCAGGCTTAAAGGAGAGAGGCATAAACTCCTGATTGAAGCCCAAGAGAACACAAAGAAAACCCTGCATGAAATGAGGACAAGCCATGATATGTGCACTCGCTAGTTTTATGTCAGCTTGACACAAGCTAGAGAAACCCCAATTAAAAAAAATGCCACCATAAGAGTTAGCTGTAAGGCATTTTCTTAATTAGTGATTTTGGGGGAGAGTTTATTTTGGGTGGCATTATCCCTGGGCTGGCGATTCTAGGTTCTATGAGAAAGCAGGCTGAGCAAGCCATGGGGAGCAAGCCAGTGAGCAGCACCCTTCCATGGCCTCTGCATCAGCTCCTCCTGCCTTCAGGCTCCTACCCTGGATGAGCTCCTGCCCTCGCTACTTTGATACAGAACTGTGAGTGAAATGAACCCTTTCCTCCCCATGTTGTTTTGGTCATGGTGTTTCATCACAGCAATAGAAACCTTAGCTAAGACAATATGAAAAAAAAATCAATAAAGAGATAGGAATTCTGAAGAAAATTAAAATGAAGATGAAGAGGAGGAATTCCGTAAACCTAAGAAATAGCTCGGCAATAAGGTTCACAAAGAAGAAGAATTATATGAAAATAGAGTAATAATAGGGCTTGACAACAAGATAGAGGAATTAATCAGTCAAAGAAAATATAATAAGAACATATGAGTGGAGTGTTGAGGATGTTTGAGACGTCAGGAAGAGTCTAAGTCTACGAACTGTGGGCATAGAGGAATCCCAGGCAAAGTCAAATACAGTATTTTCAATAAAATCATAGAAGAGTTTCGCAAATCTATGAAAAGATATGCTCACTTATATAAAAAGCACACAGAAAACCAAACAAAATAACGCACCATATCATAGTTAAAATACATAGTATACAGAGAAAAAGAAGACAGGGTGCTGACCTAGATTATTTTACCTAAAACAAACAAACAAAAAAAACCCTATGATTCATAACTGAGTGAGAAAGGAAAACCTTCCACAATTCCAATGCACTAAAAACTATAAGCCCAACCACGCCAGTCTTAGAGGAAATTCTGGAAGGACTATTTGACCTGAAGGATGACTGTGTCCAAGATGTCACAGGGAAAACATATGATTCTAGGATACGTGTGTTTGCAAAGTAAGACAAAGAAAAAAAAAAACAACAGAAATAAAGAAATGAGCAATACACATACTTCAATAAGATTTCTGAATTTCACTAGCATCAACTGTCCAATCAAAAGACAAAGGTTAGTTAATTTGATTAGAAAACAGGATCTATTTGCTGTCTACAAAAACACACTTTACTTCCAAGGACAGATGCTACCTTAGAATGGCAGACAGGAAAAGAAGTATTCCAAGAATTTGGGATGAGGACATAAGTAGGTGTCACTACTTTAATATCCGACAAATCAGAATTCAAGACAAACAAATCAGAGGAGATAAAGATAATTGCTTCATTCTGATCCACTGAGTAGATATTTTAATTTTAAAGCCTGTAAACTTGGGCATGATCAATTTTATAAATAATTAATACTAGAATTAAGTTAGTTACTCCAATGTGATTATAGTAGATGACTTCAATGCCATACTTATACCAAGGCACAGGCCATCCAGTTAAAAACAGAAATACTGGAGCTGAATGACACCATAGAGCAACTGGACTCAATGGACAGTCACAGGACATTCCACCCAAATGCTAAGGAACACAATTCCCCTCAGCAGTACACAAATTTACTTGAAAATGGAACACAAAGCAGGAAATGAACAAAGTCTCAGTGAATAGAGAAAACATAAAAATCTTCCTGTATTCTAAGAGAAAAGCAGGCAATACAAACTCAAGAGATTTAACACGCTTGCACTACTGAGTGATGGAAAGTGCAAGAAGTAAATGTTCCTAGAATTAAATCAGAATAAAAACAAACAAATCAAAACCTAAGGGACATAATGAGCACAGTGCTGAGAAAAAAGTTTATATTGCCTATACTACAAAAATTACAGATATCAAATCAATAACATAATGATAAACCTTAAGGCACTGGAAAATCAAAATTTATTCAAAAAATCCAAAGCGAATACAAAGTTACCAGATAGAAGAAATAACTAAGATTAGCGCGGAAATTAATGAAACAATTTTTAAACTATAAAAAGAATCAATGATGTAATGGGTTGGTATTTTGAAAAGACAAAACTGACAAACCATTAGCCAAATTAAACAAAAGAAAATGAGAGAAAAGCCAAATAAGACTCGATTTGAAATGGAACCATTACAACAGACACCTTAAAAACCTACAGAGTTTGCCCAATTTGAAAATCTAAAAAAAAAAAAAAAAAAAAAAAGATGAACATGCTCATATATATGACCGACCAAAGTTAAACCGAGATGAAACAATTAATATAAACAAACCTAAAATGTGCAACAAGACAGAATCAGCAATTTAAAAGTTTCTCAAATAGTTTGGATTTACTACAGAATTCTCCAAGGTCTTTGAAACCAATGCTTCCCAAAATATTCCATAAAAACAGTAAAGTAAGACATGTTTCCAAAACATTTCTACAAAGCATGCATTGTAAAGTTAGCAAAACCAGACACAGGTACACACACAAAAAAGTAATTTATAGACCAATTTCCAGAATGAACGTATATGGAAAATTTCTGAATAAGCACTTGAACACTGAATTCAGTAACACATCAAAATTATAATCTGTTAGGATTAAATTGACCTCATTTCAAACATACAGGGACAAATTCAACACATTGAAGTCAAAAAAACATAACTCATCAAATAAATGACCTTGTGGACAGAAATCACAGTATCTTCTCAATTTAGATGCAGAAAATGTCTTTGACAAACCCAACAAAACTCTTAAGAGATCTGAAATGAAGTTCAACATAATAAGGGTGATATATGACAAATCCCTAGCCAAATATAGAAAAACGACGCAATCCCATGAAAATCAGGGACAAGATAAAGATTCCACTATTTCCATTTTTTTCCATATAATGCCTGGAGCACTAGTTAGAGAAATAAAGTCAGGGAAGGAAATTAAAAAGATACAAATAAGAAAAGAAGTCAAATTATCCCTATTTCAGATGATATTATACACAAGAATTCCCCAAAATGTCAAAAAAAATCTCCTGGCACAAACCATCCAGGAAATCTGTAACATTATGGACAGAGCACACTTAAGAATAATAGGAATGGGTTTTGAGAGATGACTCAGTGGTTAAGAGCACTGTGTGCTCTTTCAGAGGTTCTGAATTCAATTCCCAGCAACCACATGGTCGTTCATAAGCATCTTTAGTGGGATCTTATAGCCTAACGTTGTACACGTAGATAGAGCACTCATACACATTAAATACATACATACATACATACATACAT
>JAQHUG010000153.1:1776426-1788782 GCA_028555095.1 Dicrostonyx torquatus | reverse complement strand
CTACAACTTATACCTAGTTTGAAGGCTAGGTATGAGAACAAAAATCAATACTGCATATTATTTATTTATATATTTTACAACTTCAAAAACACTTTTCCAGCATACAAATAGGCTAGTAAATCCTCATTTGTAAAATAATCATTTTGATACATGATAATGCAAAAATGGTTGAAAATCACATCAACTTCAACAGTTAGTAACTGCCAGAAGCTCAATCATGAACTTTCTGGAAGATGAGTTAAATGGTGAAAAAATGGGCGGCCATGAACACACTCTTTAGTTTCATTTCCAAACTGGTGCTTCATTCTACAGATAAGATCTTGGATGTCTTCTCTTGGTAAGTACATGGGTAGCTGTCTTGACAGGCGGACTGCTTCCCCCTGTGAAAAGAACAGAAACACACTTCATTATGACTGACCCCGAAAGAAAAAAACATATTATTCTGGCAGACAAAAACTGATTTTCATTCACTGAAAAATATTTATTAGGCAATTAATTAACAGTTAACGATGATGCAGACTCTGGAGACCAGACCTCGTGAAATTTACATCCCAATGCAGAGAAACAAGACTTGTGAGTAAAGGCCCTACAGACGGTTAACTGGACCTTTAACAGCAGTGGTCCCGCAAAGGGGAAGTAACGGTTAACTGGGCAACAGCAGTGGTCCAGCAAAGGGGAAGCCAGCTCAGAGGATGACATTTGGGCTTTTCAGTTAACGTGCCAAGGTCAAGAGCAAAGTAAAGCAGAGAAGGAAACGGGTTTGTGTGGGTGTGGCCCAGAGGAGAGACAAGACAGAAGTTAAGCAGGCACCAGGTCGCCCTCCAGGACAGGAACTAGAGATGAAATAGAGCCTGCCAAGTATTTCCCACATCATGGAGTGTTCTGGCTGCAGGGGGAAACCGGTTTGAGGCTGACAGCCACTGTGGGGCTACTAACAAGAGCTGCTGTGGCCGTCTGCCTCAGGTGGGTGGTGTGGCCAGGAGGCCTGCAGAACCAAAGGGAATGTCCTCAGGTTTGGTGCACAAGTGCTGTTTTCTGATCCAGGAAGGAGAAAGGTTTAGGGAAACAGCATCATAAACAAGACTAGCTTCTTTTAGCATTAAAAAAGAAATCCTGCCCCTCAGAGTTGTTACATCATTCTCTTAGCCATAGGCCCGGCTCCCTTCCAACCATTCCACCCCTGTATTCCACCAGAATCTGTCCTTCCTTCCCTCTGACCTTTAACCCCTCCTTACTCTCAGACTCACAGGAACTTCGTCCCCTCCGAGGTTGAGTCGTGAATTCAGCATCCGGTACTATGGCTGACTTAGCGAATTCCTGGAATACAGTGTGTTCAGGTTTCTCTCCCTGCCCCTTAGGCCCTCACCATATCCAACTTGTTCATCCTTAGCGGAGGGTAAACCTCCCGGACACCACTGCTGTGGTCGGACACAATGCCGAGGTCAGGTCCTGACACCTGGATATCGCTGCTCCTCACGGGACTGTCCTTTCTTTTATTATACCCGTTTTCTTGGTTTCAGATCCAAGATGCCCAGTCTCTCTACCCCTCCACTCGGAGCCAAAGTCGTGTCTTCTTTTACCATGTACATCTTCTCATTCACCTCGAAAGGTTTCCTTTCAGGTGGCCTTGACAGTGGACACTGAGACCCCAAGTACTTGGGAGAGTGAGCCAGGAAGACTGGGAGGAGGTTGAGAGTAGTCTGGGCCTCAAACAAACAACCCAAGAAACCCACAAAAGGGGGGGGGATTATTTTTTCACTCTTTTTGGCTCTTGATTCAGAGACCATGATGCTTGTCCTTTCTAAGGCTTCTCTGCCACACTGGAGTGGCATCCCCTTTGGTTTTTTCTGAACAGGGCTTCTCTGTGTCACCCTGGCTATCACAGAATGCAGTCTATACACCAGGCTAGCTTCTAACTCAGAGATCACCTGCCTTGGTCTCTCTCCCAAGCTCTGGGATTGAAGGTGTGTGCCTGGTCAACTTTTCTTTCTTTTTTTAAAGGCCATTCCCTGTAACAACCATACCTAGTTTCTCCAATGTAAAATCATTCAAGTCTAGTCTCAACTGCTATTTTCTCATTATTTCTGAAACTTTATTTCTTATCCATGGTTTTTTTTTTTTCCCTCTCTTAAGAAAAAGACTTGTTTGGAGTTCCCTAAAAACAATCAGTGCTGAATTGCCGTGGCAACTGGCTGGCAATTTCCACAAGACAAGTTCCCAAGGGGTCAACAGAGCTGGTCTGAGCATCCTCTCCAGTCACGGGGACGGGCATGGCCTGTGTCTGAACACCACGGACAAGGGAGAGGGTGAAAACAAAGCCCAGGTTGGTTTGGGACACAACGAGAGACACTTAGAACTTGGTGACACAGTCACGGCCCTTAGTCTGTACTTGGATGGGCTCAGCCCTCTTCTACGTTTGACTTCTGAGACAAGGCCTTAGTCCTGCTGATGCAAACCTGCGACATTCCTGTTCAGTCTTCTGAGTGCTGGAGGGCAGGCACGCCATCACACCCGGCTGCCCTGAACGCGCTTTTTCAGGCTAATTTTGCGATTCTCATTTTGGTAGATGCTATGTGAAGTGACAGCAAAGTAAACTTCCATTTATTCAACAATTTATTCAGTAATTTAGATCTTTCGCTTCCTTTTGAAGAGCTCAGGGTTTAGAATACAGTGTTTTTGACAAATAATACAGCATAAAATTTGAACAATTTGGAAACCATTCTGAGATTAATAGGAAACAGCTCTATAGAATATTTCATAAATAAAACTGTATTATAAGGATCTCTCACAGCATTTATCACAGCCTATGCAGTGAAATATTTTTATTGAGTTTTGTAAAATAGCAATTTCTTTGTGAAGATAAACATTTTAGAAACTGCTCTTTTAATCACTTACTACTGGGCTAAGTGGGTGACCCAGCCCTTTAATCCTAGCCGAGGGTTAAGGAGGGAGGCAGAGGCAGTGGATCTCTGAGAATTCAAGGCCAGCACAGTCCACAGTGTGACTCCCAGGCCAGCCAGGGACACAGAGTGGGACCCTATCGCAAAACAAAAGAAAAACAAAGCTATTCCCTGGTTGAGAGCATGTGACCATGAGACGCACCTCCAGATAACTCGTCACTTTCCGGGGTCTGCACTCGTAAGGGAACTTTGCATTTTTGTCTATGATGGCGTTAAGAATTTCCTTTAAATCCATTACTCCGTAAAACGGGAGACACTTAGCCATGCCTTCTATTTCCAAGTAGTTTTCAGTACTGGAAACTCCTGAGAAAAAAAACAAAAACAGAGGGGGCATAGTTGAGTTGGTTAAAATTATATTCCAGAACATATCCATTGGAAACAAAAACCACTGTTAGAACGTTTAGCGAACTTTGACTGGAGTCTAATATTTCAGGACCAAGTTGTGTTGCTTCCTGGAGAACAAATAATGATTTCCCAGAAGCCTTCAATCAAGTCATAGGTGCTCAATGGACCCACATGTGCCTTATATAATTTAATTGAATCTCAGTTCCCACCGGTCTGTTCCTCGCATTTGCTCAGAACATTGCTTACTTTGGAGAGAGCGCGAAGTCCCATGATATTTATTAAAGTCCAAATGGTTTAAGTGTTTTGTCCACTGCTGTATGTACTTCAAGTTCTAGCCTTATATCTGATTTAAAGACCTTGACGATTTTTAACTTAGCAAGAAGAAAAAGAGACACTGTACCTTGTTACTGTAGGATTTCAGGAACTAAACGTGCTAGTGCTTATTCAGAGATTCAGCTAAGGGAGCACCAGAAATCGGTGTTACTTATGAAGCTATTTTAGGTAACTCAGTCATTAGAACTAAAGGCCACAGGACTGGATGTGTAATTGGGTGTCTTCCAAAGCACCAGCTTTGACACTAGAGAAGTCACAACAGCGGCTTTATTGCTGGGGTCCACAGCACGTCACCTAGCACTGTGCATTAGCGGCCGCTGGTGAACGGATAACAACAGGAATCGGGTAAACTTGAAGGGCTGCAGCTCTAGGGACCTCACCCGTCTACTCTCGGTTATCTGCCAAATGGTAGATGTCACAGCGCAGACCAAACTGTTTCCCCCGAGGAAAACTGAGGGAAGAGGAGTTAATATGTGTCACCAGGCACTCGAAGATGAGCGACGGAGTCCCCTAGAGGGGGATGAAATGTGTCTGAGGACACGAGCAGGAAGGTGAGGGGACGGGACGGCTCTCCCATCCTTCTTAGATACGATATAGATGTGAGGAAAAGGTACCTTCCCGCAATACAGACTAGAGAAATGGATTAATAAAATCTCTCTCTCTCTCTCTCTCTCTCTCTCTCTCTCTCACACACACACACACACACACACACACACACACACACACACACACCCCATTCTTCATACTTCAATTTTTCCAATGGAAAAGATGCCACAGGACTCCAGGAAAAGCTCTCTATGAGGACTAGAAGGAGAGCAGCCCGGGTCAGGTCTGAGAGGGGGGCTGGGGCTGGAGGGGGACTTAAACTCGGAGCCACGCTATGTGGGTGCTAGGCTTCCTTTTGGTTTATTTGCTTTGTGTTTGGGGACAGATCTCCCTATGTAGCCCAAGACTGCTTTGAACTCACTACATACATCAGGGCCAGCCCCAAACGTGCAGCAGCCTTCCTGTCTCAGCCTCTCAAGCTATGACAACAGACACGTGTCATCATGCCCAGCCTTGGCACTGATTCATGTCACCTCAGGGTTTACACTTATTTGGTGACGTTAATATGCCGACTGTAATGAAGGGCTGTGCAAAAAAAAAAAAAAACTTGCTAAGGGGCACGAGGCAGGCTGTGTGGGTTTCATCCAACACGGACTGCCCTCTAGAGCCAACTCCACCTTTCTGTGCTTCAGCTCTTCTCAGCTGTAGAACAGACATGGACAGAAGTTCCCCTGGAGGCTGCTGGGAGAGCAGCGGTGGATACGTTAATTCTTTGAAGGGTACGCGGCCCGTAACGGCCACTGGAAAGTTATGGCTGTTCCTAGTGAAGAAAGGGAGAGACGTGTGCTCTGGACAGGCGGTCTCCATCTCCACAGAGCAGCCGGAACCACGGAGCTGAGGCGTGTCTGGGTGGCATCTTTACCTGGGCAGGCTGTGAAAAACAGAGCAGACAGCCAGCTCTGTGATTCTGCACACTGCTGTTACTTATTTTCTTTCTAAAATTCATTGCTACTATTTTACATGCATGTATTGTCTGTGCACTGTATGAAGCCTTACATGGGAGGACAGAACAGGTCGGGACCCCCTGGAACTGGAGTTACAGACAGTTAGGAGCTGCTCTGCGGGTCCTCTGGAAGGGAAGCCAGTGCTTGTAGCCCCCACTTACATCTCCCGCACCTCTGTGAAAGCATTTCTTTAAAAATCCTTCCCTACACACGCTCTGGCTGTGACACTGTGGCACTGGAGTCATTCTGCATGGTGCCTGCGGTGCTGGACAGAAGACAAGGGAAGCGAGGGGCAGGCTAACCCAGCAGCTAGGGCAGGATAGGATCCAGGAAAAGACAGAAGGCTAGGTAAGAAAACTGGATTCCCCGAGGCAGACCCATCCTTTCTGATCTATCTGGCAAAGCCATGGAGCCCTAACATTCACGTGAGACGGATGATGCAAGACAAGTCAATAGCTTCAAACAGCGAGAGAGATGGCCACCTCATTAGATATTCCATTATCCCACATGTCTGTTCTGACATCAGAGAGTTCTGACCGCTGAGTTACACAGGAAGGCAGCTGGGCTGCCATGTCAAACACAGCAGAAACAGCACAGCGATGGCCTGAGCGGCGCTCTGAAGGAAGTCCACTTCAGCAAAATGAAAACACACCCGGGAAAACATCCAATCCGAGTGCAGATCTTGGGAGAAGGTTTTCCAAGTCAGAGACAGTATTTCCGAGTAAGCCCAGCACTGTACCTGGTGTCAGCCTGATCCTGAAGCCGTTGGCTGTCAGACGAGGGTCACTCAGGTAAGTTGATCCACAGCATCTCTGGTCAGCTGTCGACATCTTATGTAAAACCTCTAAATAATGAGGCCCATTAAAAAGACTGAAAAAGAAAATTATAGGTCTTTATGTTAAATATTCAGATTGAAATAAGAAGATTTATGGAAGCTTGACCAAGGGTGATTTGAAAAGTGTTCCCGGTACTCGAAGTGTAAGAAAACTCTCTGCATCTGCTAGCACTGTATGAGAGGCCCACTGGAGAGCGTGCCCAGAAAGGGGGAAGGACAGACATAAAGGACAGCTTGTCTCTTCTGGAATATTACAAACTCAAAGTAAACAGTAGTTCTCTCAATATAACACTAGTCAAGTCACTCATATAAAAGATAAAAAACCCACCCCATTTATAATGGGGAATCTAATTAGTTCAGGCACCAATCATTAGCAGATGATCGGATACTGGACAGATATTAGACAGAGGGGTAGTGGAAGCCTTGAGACTTTCGTCCACAGCTAGTGAACTGTGTTGAAACGCACAGAGCATCCGATCGGGAACAAGCCCCACCGGAAGGAAGAACCTCCTGTCTTCCTGCGGTTAAGTTTCAGCTAGAGACAGGGGAGGAATGTTAGTGCCATGTCTGGGCCGGAGAGACGGCTCCGTGGGTAACAGCACTGGCTGTCCTTCCACACGAGACTGTAGTTGGATTTCCAGTGCCCACAGCTGGTTACTCACAATGGTCTGTAACTGCGGCCTCCAGGGCTCTGATGCACTCTCCTGCATCTGAAGGCACGCAATCATATGTAAATTATGCGCATGCGCGTGCATGCAAATAAGATAGATCTTAAAACAAAAGTCAAACCAAAACCTTGCTGCCCATCAGGATGTGCGGAGACAAGAAAACCTCCACCGACTGCTACCCAGTAAATCAACCAGACAGTAAGAAACAAACACAACCAAATGCCATATGTAGAACTCACGGAAAGGAATTAAATTCAAAACTGTAAAACTAAAAAATAAGACAAAAGCAAACCCTTTGAAACAATGAGGAACAATTCTTGGCTATTATTACCGAGTAAGGTCTGAAAAAGACAGTTGCGATTAGGTTAGAAACGGATCACCTGGATGACTACATGAAAGGGCTCAGGAGAAATTAGTCATGTCTCTATACACATACACATGGGCAGAAACAGGATGGGGCAAAAGTCTTGGTGACGGCTGCTAAAGGCATGTGTGATCCTACTCGGGTGTACGTATCAGAGCAGTGTAACGACACAGAAAACCAACTCTAGCTTCCAGTTCCCCTAGAGACGTCACAAGGTACAGGAGGAGCGAGCGTGGGATTTACTGAGTCAAGATGTGAGCCCCTTAGAATCTTCCAAAATCATTGCTAAGCCACTAGCGGCACCACTAGAGTTTAGGAAAACTTTCTCAAGATATGCCTTCAAGTAAACACCACTTATCACTACTAGAAAAGAGCCTTGGGGGGGGGGGGGGGCTGGAAAGATGGCTCAGTGGTTAAGAGCACTGCTTGCTCTTCCAAAGGTCCTGAGTTCAATTTCTGGCAACCACATGGTGGCTCACAACCATCTGTAATGAGGTCTGGTGCCCTCTTCTGGCCTGCAGACATACACACAGACAGAATATTGTATACATAACAAATAAATAAATATATATATATGACCCCTCTTTTAGCATGAACCATGAAACACTATAGTTAAAAACCCTCTTACTCCACCCTACCTCTCAGTTAATATAATTGGCTTTTCCAGGGGCTCTGCGGGGAGTTTATGATTCTCAAGAAGTCTTTTAAACAGCAGGGCTTCCTCCACTCTGTATGGGTTCAGTAACATGACATCTCTTCGGGCCATGACCAGCCACGCATCAGGAAACTTGAGACCGTGGATCAGGCAAATCTCATCCTTCTCTTCTAAGTCAACTTTCTTTTGTTTCTTAAGATTCACTTTTAAGCTTTCCATAGAAAAGGGGACCTCCGCTATTTTAATATTTTCACTCTTCCTTTTCTCGTTCTGGGACTGAAGGAGCTCATCGAGTTTCGGCTGATTGGAGAGCGAGGCCTTCAGCTTGTGCTTCTGGGCCGAGCCCCACGCACTGGTGCCCCTTATCTTTTTCCTGCCATCTTTTACCGATACCCGTGGTTCCTGTTCGATAGCTCTCTGCATTTGATTATTGTATCGTTCCAGGTCTTTCTTGGCCTTTTCTTCATACCTGAGAACAGAGAGGAGACAGGACGAATGAGCTCATCATAAAAACCTAATAATCTCCTGAAGTCGTTACTTTTAATACTATGTGTATTAGAGCGACCCTCCTGTGTGTGCTTACGAGAAACGCCAAACAGAGCACAGAAATTGGCTCCCGAAAAGCGGTCAAAGGCAAACGGGAAAGCACTTGCGTTCACAGAGTTCTTATCCAGCATTAAAGGGCAGGAGCAGCAGGAGCTCAGCTAGAAGATGGCACCGACTACCCTGTGTCATCAGAACACAGACCTCTGCTTCCAGAACAACTTGAAATGGAGAGAAAATCCCATGTGTGGGAGCCCTCAGGAAAACATTAGAAGGCTAATGAGCTGAACAGAATTTCCAGCTGCTGCAGTGCAGGGGGAACAGAGATTGGTGTCTGGGTTACATGCGGAGCTTGGTAAACATGTTCGGCTTTCAATTAAAAGTGGAAGGAAAAAACCCTACACCCTAGAACTGAGTAAATCTCACCATCATTCAATGCAAAACAAAACCCCCACAGGTTCAAAGGCATCTTAAATAAAATCAACACTGCTCAGGAGTGAACAGGCATCACCCACAATGGCCACTGCACAATTAAAAGTCACCACCCAAGAAACAAAAGAGAAAAATGTGAGTCGTGGCCAAGAGGAGAAGAGGTCAGGAAAAACCACCTTCAAAGTGACGCAGGTTTATAATAAATAAAAGGCTTTGTAAACATGCTTTGGGAGACTGAAGAGACGGAAGGAAGCTCAGGTGAGGAGCGGAATCTACACAAGTACAAAGAAAACTGCGGACAGTCTAGAACTGAAACAGTATATGGGGTGGAATAGCCAGTGCACAGATTTAACTACACAGCAGAAATGGAAGCCAAAGGGCCAGTGGACCTGAAGGCAGAGTACAGAAATGACCACCGTGAGGAAGAAAGGAAACGGACCCATGACCGCCGATGCAGCCAGGGGCTTGTGCGCAAGCGCCCCAACACGTTGAGTCTCCTCTATTTTTTAAATGAAATTACATTTGATGAGAAGTCAATCCTCTATGAGATGCAAGTCCAGGCAGGTTCAATGAGACACAGTCTGTCAGATACACCAGAGCGAGCTGGTGAAAACCAAAGGTAAATCCCCCACGTCAGTCCGTGAGAAGGACAGCAAGTGGACAAGCAACACAGGCTCAATGTGCCGTCATTTATGTGGCGAGAAAGCCCATGATTCAAATCTACCGACCACAGATATCCTTCAAAGAGAAGATTAAACAGAAAGCTTCAGATAAAATAAGTTTTCTGCTGACATAACTGCACTCTTAAAAGAGTAACACGAACATGAAAGCAATTACACCCGTGGGCTTCTAGGTTCGATGGGAGACCATGTGGTATTGACTTTAACTGAAGTATGATAAAAGGATACATGATGAACTTACCAAACAAAGCAAACAGTAATACAAATTAGATGTTAAAATCAATTCACTTAAGCCAGGCAGTAGTGGCGCATGCCTTTAATCCCAGCACTCGGGAGGCAGAGGCAGGCGGATCTTTGTGAGTTCGAGACCAGCCTGGTCTACAAGAGCTAGTTCCAGCGCAGGCTCCAAAGCCGCAGAGAAACCCCGTCAAAAAAAACAAAAAAAAAAAAAAAATTAATTCACTTAAACCTTGACTACCTCTGCAACTGTTTCAAGGAAGATAGGGACAGACAACAGGATGCAGGGCAGATCGAATGCCAACAATGTCAATTATTTTAATATTTCATAGACCAAATCTAACTGAGGGACAGGATACCCAACTTTCATAGCACGGCACAAAATGAAAAGATGTATACACTATACAAACAGAGCAAGAAATTAGAGACTGACGGGCGGTGGTGGCGCACGCCTTTAATCCCAGCACTCGGGAGGCAGAGGCAGGCGGATCTCTGTGAGTTCGAGGTCAGCCTGGTCTACAAGAGCTAGTTCTAAGACAGCTAGGACTGTTATACAGAGAAACGTTGTGTTAAAGAAAAATAAGAAAAAAAACCTGAAGAAAAAGAAAGAAAAGGAGACACTGACAACATTAGATGAAGCAGATCAAAATGCCAAGTTATCAGAGATGAAGGGGCCACTAGGGAGCTTAACACTCAAATGTGTGTGCCTTTCTTCTCTTGATCAGTGTCATAAGTATACTGCAAAATGTCAGAAAAATGACAGATCTCAGTAACAGTGCCAACCACTTCAACTTAAATGATTGGGAAAAATTCTGATTCTTTATACGCTAACCCGGATCGTTTGCCAGGATTGGAAATGTGATGAGCCAGACACAGCAAATGAATGAAATCTAACAGATATTTTCTGTTCACGCTACACCAGAAACCAAGTTTATTTTAAAAAGCCTCAAATATCTGAAAACCAACCAACACAACAGCACTCACTATAGCTCCACAATCAGAGGGTGAATTAAGAAACCTTATTGTTCTTGTAAAACTAGACATTACCGCTTAAAAATGATGTGTCATGAAAATATTGTTGAGAAGTCAGGGGTCACATCATTTTATTTACTTGAAGTTTAAATATTGGCAAAACCAAGGGAATATGGCAGAAATCACAACAAAGTCTGCTGTGGAGGTCAGCTGGGATGACAGGGATGCATGTTTTCACGGTGGTGCCCTCCACGTCGGACCGACACCGCTAAGATCTCTGCATTTCACTGCAGGTAAATGCTACCCAGTTTAAAGAATGATTTAACGAGCAACGGATGCCCACAGTCCCGGCACCTGGAACGTGGAGGAAGGAGAATTACAAAGCCAAATTATTCTATAGAGCAATTGCATTTCAAAAATCAAATGGAGTACAAAAACACTGCACGATACAGCCATTCCAATAGCACACGGAGCAGAAGCACACCGGTCAATCCATCGGGGTAGTGGTAATTTTTCTATCCTCACTTAACGTGATCAGTTGATATGCGAATTTCAATAAATCACACAGATCTACCCTGTGAAATCCAACTGCAACTGTATAAGCGATGGGTATTTCAAATTCTAGTAGGTAAAAAGTTAGCGGGCTTTCTTCTTTTCTCAGTTACGAGAGTTAAAGGGCGCTAGCTTCTGGAGCCAAAGGCAGTCCACTGCAGTGGCGGCGTCGAGCACACCGTGAGAAACTGAGAAGCCTGGCTTACAAGCTCAGGCCCTGCTGACACTTGATGGCCCTTCTGTCGCAGAAGAACTAACTGCTGCCTCGTTCACCTCAGGAAGCAGTGCCCAAGGGACCTTGGAGAGAAGACCCTGATGGCCTGCTTGGAGGATTTCTGCTGCTTAGAAACCACGTAGACTTAATGCAAAGTACTTTGTTCTGTCCCACAGGGTACTGATTCGTATTATGTGGGCAGCTTACATCCAGTACCTAGCTCTGTAAGCAGGGAGGAGCTGCTGGGTCCACTGGAAAAGGTGATGCTCGCTCTAAGTTTCTACCAAGAAGTCCAAGTCCTGGGCTGGGGCTGTACTCAGTGGCGGGGCACATGTTTAGCACAGGCTAGGCTAGGGTCAATCCCCAACACGACACAGTCCTGAACTGAGGCTGTACTCAGTGGCGGAGCACGTTTTCCACATGCTAGGCTGGGGTCAATCCCCAACACGGCAAACACGAAAAGAAACAGAGACACAAATCCTCCAGCTTGAATGGGACATCGGACTGAAAGTTAGTAATTCAGTAACACCGATGCATTTTTCAAATTAAGTTTAGCATTTGGAACTAGAGAACTAAGATTATTTCTGGTCCTGTAAGAAGCGGGCTTCGAACTTGCGGAATGTTGCTTGTATGCATGCCATAGAGTGAGGCGAGGAGACAAGAGACCGCAACGCAGCGTGCTTTCCAGTCCGAGCGTGTTTCTGCATATAGGAATGCATAAGACTGCACAAAGGCCGGCTTCACTGGAAACTAGATCAACAGTTAACCATTTGCCTCTCATAGTCACACCTTCGAAAGTTACCTTCTCCGAAGTGTACCCAGAACACGGACATATGAGTTAGTTATACAAAACACATGATCTTCAACAGTTTACTTTCGCAGGCACTGACAATAAGTATATTTTTAGCATCAGACATCAGAACTCCAGACTTTTCCTATGGGGTGGAAAATGAGTTCAACATAAAGGTCACCATTTGTAATTAATTATAAGATAAAGGTCACCATTTGTAATTAAT
>JAQHUG010000153.1:1756806-1770895 GCA_028555095.1 Dicrostonyx torquatus | reverse complement strand
ATCAGCAACAATAGCCAGCAAAGAATGGCGGTTTGCAGGTCCGAGGACTAGTTTCTGAAGTCAGCTCTAGATGCATTCTGTAACATCACTAACAAAACTTAGATGAAGCATGTCAACCGTAACACTAATAATCTGACAATCTGGAACTCCCTAGGTCGATAATGCTAACTACTCCTCCCCGCAAGGCAATGAAAGAGGAGTTGCCGCAAGGCTGAGGGAAACGCCTCCCTCCTGAGTTCACAATGCCGCACACTCACGGAAACTAGAAGTACGTTTTCTTTCTCAGACAACTTGACACATGCACACTACACACATTTATAGGGGATCATATGAAGTTTTAAAAACTCCACTCATCTTTAAACTACGTAATTGTATCACTCAGATAAAACAACTGTAATACTGTGAGTCTATTTGAACAGTAGCTCAGATTCTAAAAATCTGACATTCATGCAATATTCAGCATTTGAACACTGGCTATTTCATGTACTAAATCAGGTTCTTGAAAAGCTATGAGGGGCTCGAGAGATGACTCCATGGTTAAGAGCACCAGCTGCCCTTCTAGAGGGCCTGGGCTCGATTCCTAGCAGCCACATACAGGACTACCAACTCCATCTGTAACTCCAGTCCCAGAGGATCTGATACCTTCTTCTGGCTTCCACAGGCACTAGGTATGGATGTGGTGTACAGACACATATGCAGGCAAAGTTACAGTGATTATATCATGGTTAAAATATAAATATAAATATAAATACCTTTCTTTCTCCTCCCTCCCTCCCTTCTTCTTTCCTTCTTGGGTTTTTGAGACAGGGTTTCTCTGTGTAGCTTTGGAGCCTGTCCTGGAACTAGCTCTTGTAGACCAGGCTGGTGTCGAACTCACAGAGATCCGCCTGCCTCTGCCTCTTGAGTGCTGGGATTAAAGACATGCACCACTATTGCCCGGCTGCACATCTTTATTTCTTAAGGATGCAAACACGCATATTTATGAAGTCGACGTGTCCCACCTCAGACTGGCCTGAGCATCGTGAGGAAGGAGGGTCATGTGGGAGCTATTCAGGAAGCAGAAGTGAGCATGGGATGATGGAATGAAATGGGGTAACAGGCTCACTGCATCTCACGCTGATAAATATTTGGAAAAGAAGAAAGCACAAACACGCCCTTCTTGTGTGTGTGTGATATTTAAGAGAGCAAACGTTTGATCTTTGCTGATTTTAGTAATAATTTTCTAATACAGCTCAGTATTTTGTGTCCTAATAGTCATCACTATTATTTGTCACTGAGACTGGATTCACTAATGAAGACATGAAAAAGCTCACAATCTACAACATTTAGAATTAATTTTAAATCAGAGAGATGATGAACTATATTTAAATATTTTCCTAGATATTTGACAGAATTCTGAAATAATCAGATAATAATAAGTGATTAGAAGTTTAATTTTAGCCTTCGTTTTCTGGTGAGCCAGATAACAAAATGCAACATTTTGTACTGCTATACAATTGTGCGGAGGGTGCTATCCACGCAGGCTGACAGCCGTCATCTTTACCAGAGCAGCTGCGGCTGCTTGGACGGGAGCCTAAGGACTGGGCCTGCTGACTGGCGATATTCTCTTATGGGAGGAAGGAGTGGGGGGGTCAGCAGACCCTCCCCGAGGTTCCAGATCATCTTCCTTCACCTCTCCAGCAGCTGTGGGCAATTCTGACCTAACTGCACACGGCGTCCCTGTTTCAGGAGGTGCTGAAGAATACAGAGGGCGGAAGGTTAGCTCAGGCATTCCATCCACACAGCTATGCTGGCCTAAGACGTTCTGGTGGTGCAGCTAATTGGGGTCACTGATCCTCCTGTAAGTGAGCCCTCGTCCATGCTCTGTAAATAAGTCTAATAAACTTGCCGGTTCCCCAAGCTGGACTTTGGTAAAACTGTATTTTGGTTTGTCTTTGGTGCCTTATTAGAAAGGGGACACATGTTTGTTTACGTCTCCCGAGGGAAAAAGTTCCCGCAAGTGGGAACAGCTAGAAATACCCACTAGATTGTTTTGGGACATATACTCACATCTGAGGGTGCAAATAATATTTTAAGCAGATCAAAATTACTTATTTACACCCCCCAAACACCCACTACAATTCATGAACTGCCAACAGATAAGACTTAGATGCCACGAGTTCCACTGAGTCCAGGCAGTGACGCACTACCCTGGTTCCACACCAACGGCTCAGCCCTCTGTACTTGGGTCTCATTTCAGAGACCAACATAAAAGGAGGGAACACACAAGATATTTATTAAAAACCATTCTAATGAAAAAGCTAAAAAAAAAACCATTCTAGAGTTAACATAAATAAAAAAAGAAATAAAGAAAGCAGAGAGTCCAACAGAAACTGAAGAAGCTGTAGCTCACAGTAAACAGGGAAGCAGTAGACACAACAAATGTTTTCAAAACAAAAATTACAAATAATACACCCTATTCTCTAAAACAACAATAAAAAATGATACCAAGAAAGATACTTCAGCCAAGCCTAGAAGCATTTTCGCTGTTTTTTCCTAACTGTGAGGTTTCGAATGGAAACAGTGGAGCATCCAGGACACACGATGCTCTGGAAACTTACTTCAGTTTTTCCTCTTCACTCAGGGTCGCCCACAGTGCTTCAATCTGAGCCGCAGCGTCCTCCAAAGAAGTCTTGGGATTTTCTGCGAGGAACTGAGCGCGACGATCCTGAATAAACAAGGCGCTTGCTGCCATGGGCTTCTTCACTGCTCGGTTGCTAATTAAGTCATAGGCTGTAAGCTGTCCGGATCTGTTATCTATTACATTGGATGTTTTGCTACAAGGACCATCACTGAGATTCTTCGGTTCAAGGGTGGGGTGACTATTATCGCTATCTTTACCCGCTAGACTCTTCTGTGGCACTAAAATTCTCACAGGTTCAATATTCTCTCCCATTGCATTCAACACATTTCCCTTGCTCCAGTCATCTGCACGGATTGCCAGAGATTTTTCGAGAAACACTTCTCCCCCACCTCCACCATGTTCTTCCATCCCGTTCCTGCCATTTTCTCCTTGGATATGTTCGCTGGAACCTGCAGAGTCAGTCTTGCTGTATTTACTCCGGACAGCCTCTGATGAGGAACTATCCATGGAGACACTTTGAAAAGGACTTCTAGTGTCCTCATTAATGTGAGGATGTTCACTACTAAAATGACCATCACAGCGGTCATTTACATTTATCTGTTGATTTAAATAATTATCAATGTTTTTTCTAGACTCATCATTTTGGAGGGGAACAGCCGAGGTGTCAGCATTTGGATAATTATTTCCAGGTGACTCCGTTCTATTCACGGGCACATCTGTTTCTGCTGTCTCATGAGCAGCCATGTTGGCTGTGGAAACAGCTACTGTGATATTTACACAAGACTCTGTGCTGGGTAGCGGTCCGTAACAGGTCACCATCAGATTTTCAAGAGCAATTAAAACAGCTTCCTACAAAATACAAGTGAACAAATATTAGGGGCAACACTGGGGGACAAAAGGGACAATATCCAAAATAGTAACAAAGAAATAAAAAGTAAGTCTTTTTAACACGGGAGCAGTTACGACTGCCTACGTTTATGAACGGCATACAGACATACAAAACTTTATTTGGAAAAGGTTACCTTATTCTGTAATAATACTTGACTTTTATCTGGTGTGAGATTTACATCCAGTTCAGCTGAAGGAACAACGATTTTCAGAAAGAAAATGGGATACGACCGAGTAGACTCCTTCAGGCACTTCAGATTATAATAACGGCGGATTAGCTAGAAATATATGCGATGCATAAAAGAGAAAAAAAATGCAATCACCAACTTTAAATGCTACTGAAGCATAGAGTGCATTGAGAAAGCAAGCAGACGTGACTGCTGGCCTGGGAGAGCAGGGCCTCCCTGGGGAGGGCAGTGCCACGAGGCTCTCCTAGAGTGTCTTCACTAAGCACAGTGCCATGGAGACTGGAAGGCCCTGGTACAAACCACCCGGCGACTTTCTGGTTACTCCCTTCAGGGTGTCATTTAATAGGCGTGGTGATGCATCTACCATGCAGCACTCAGAGCCAACGGGGCCTCGTGGCCAGATCCTGTTTCAAGTGCATGAGCAAAGGAGTGAGGGGACAAATATTCCCAAACCATCTAACACCTGCCTCCTCACTCAGAATGGGGGGATAGTGTATGTTACCTAAGTAAAATACCAGCGCCATGAAAGGGGTTTTGTTTGTTTTTCTTTTCCTTATTTAAATCAGGTTCTTAGAAGTGGTCTCTAACAATCTGACAACTGACAGAGTTAAGGTTTTTTATTCTGGGACTAGAAAGAGGGCTCAGTGGTTAAGAGCACGAGCTGCTCTTTCAGAGGACCCAGGTTCAATCTCAGCACCCGCATGGTTGCTCAGAACCAACTGTAATTCCGGTTCCAGGGGATCTGATGCCCTCTTCTGGCCTCCGTAGGCACCAGGCACATGGTAAGAAGATACATGCAGGGCAGATATCCATACACATAAAAGTAAAATTTAGAAAAAGGAAAAACATAATTAAAAGATATTAGATTCCTGATGCAAGGAATATTTTTCTTTCTAAAAGTGATTACCTTCAGTATCTCTTTCTGATGTACTGGTCGCCTGTTAATAAAGATGAAACTTCTCTCCGGGCTTGAAAGACTTGTGGATCTGTGGTCTGCATCAGGCTTCGGGAAGAATCCACTTAGGTAAATCTACAATGTGACACACAAGTCCAGAAGATGCAGTGTCAGCAACAACGTTCCAGAGGTCTGATCACGTACAACATGAGAAGGCACACGGAATAACACGTGAGCTTTGTGACTTCGGGTCACACGCATGCTGATAGGCACAACTCGAGAGTCAGTGCCAGGCAAAGCCTGGAGCACCACACCAGGGAGTGCTCTCTGCTCTAACTCACTTTGTAACTCAATTGTAAAGAACTCTATGAATGGTCCTGATTTCAAATTTTTAACTGTCACAGAACAAACACCCTTACCTTGTTTTAAAGTTTCCTTCCGCCGGGCGGTGGTGGCGCACGCCTTTAATCCCAGCACTCGGGAGGCAGAGGCAGGCGGATCTCTGTGAGTTCGAGACCAGCCTGGTCTACAAGAGCTAGTTCCAGGGCAGGCTCCAAAGCCACAAAGAAACCCTGTCTCGAAAAAACCAAAATAAATAAATAAATAAATAAATAAATTTTCCTTCCTCATACAGCGACCCCACCCCCTTACTGGCTGTTTGTCTTTTTCTCTTCAACTATTATTTCCCACCAAATGCAGCTGTTTGTTCATACAAAGCTAACTGCACTGGGTTTTCACTGCTGTGTTTAAGAAAAAAAAAAGTTTTACATTGAATTAATTCCTTTAGAGCTAAATACTGGCTACGTACTGCATGTTACTTTCATGATTGCTTACAGAACTTCACTATGAAAATTTTTGTGATTATTTACATATGATACCTTTATCTAGCCTACAAATGTATCAAGAGGAGGAAACATCTGAAGTAAGGTGGGATATTAGTTTGAGATGAGTTCCATTCACTGACGCTGTGGGACGTTTGTTTTAACGATGTAGAGACGCGCTGCAGTCCTTTATGGTGCCTGTCTAAGACACCCGACTGCTCCAATAAAGAGCTGAACACTCAATAGCCAGGCAGGAGAGAGAAATAGGCGGGGCTGCCAGGCAGAGGGAATAAATAGGAGGAGAAACCTAGGCTCCAGGGAGGAAGAGGAGGAGGACACCAGGGGCCAGTCACCCAGCTACACAGCCAGTCGTGGAGTAAAAACAAAAAATACACAGAATATAGAAAGCTATAAAGTTCAGAAGCAAAATGAAGTTAAAGAGAAACAGGACAATTTAAGTTAGAAAAGCTGACTAGAAAGAATCCACGCTAAGGCAGGCATTCATAAACAAGAATAAGTCTCTGTGTGTTTATTTGGGAGCTGGGTCGCAGCGGATTCCCAAAGAGTAAAAACAATTCAACTACACTGAAGGGCACTAGGAAAACTGACCAGAAAGAAAGTGCGACTCAAGGAACAGAAGGCACAGAATGTCCCTGCTTCTCCCTTGAGAAAACTGCTAAGGATTCCATTCATTGTGCCCTCCCTCCCCTTTACATTCGTGGTGTGTACAAGTGCACACACTTGTATATGCAGATGTATATTCTGGCATATAACCTTATCTGAAAAAAATCCAACTATATGTATTATGAACCCAATGAGCAACTCTAATGGCCAACATTCAGCTGAGGTTAAGGAAAGCAAACATGGGAGTAGGGTGCTATTTATAGTCAAGCAGTAACCATGGCGCCCCTTACCAACACAGCCTGTAGGCTGTCACCTATGTCGATGGCTACCCCTGCACTTGCAAGTAAGCGCTTAAGGAGATGCAGGACCAATTTTAGAACACTAAGTGCATTACTGTCACAGGGCCAATGTGTACCAGTTTGGAAAAAATAAATTAATAAATCTGGATAATCCATTACAAGATGATACCACTTAATTAACTGTAAAACTTCACAGCATTTATAAATGGGTGTATAATTTACCAGGTAACATGAGCCTCTTCTTAAAGCTCTCGCTGGGCACCAGGAGAGTCTGGTTAGCCTCTGAAGGATTTACTGAGTATGCGGATTAGAGACAAGGCAAGGATAAGGAGAGGAGAGGAGAGGGTCCCCCTCCCAAGCCCTGAATAGGAAAAGAATAAAGAAAATGAAGCGTCAGACAAAGCTGGCGGCTTCCTTCCTGCTCTGGCTGCCAGGGTGTAACTACTGCGACTGCTACACAATCTGGAAGACTAACAGCATGCTAGAGTCACACGGAGAGTCAAGAAGCCATGGTGCGTGCCATGCTACGCAGACTAAACAAGAGACTAGTTCCTAGGAAAAGAACAAAAAACCCACATCAGTTCCCTAAAAGCCAAAGCCTGCCAGACTGTATGAGACGGTATCTCCACCCACAAAGGAAAGCAGGAATCCCCTCGGCTGCTCCTCACCTGGATCTCCTCTCCTCCAGCCTCTTGGACAAACTAGCGTCTCTCGCCTGGCGCTGTGTGGCACACCGTTAATCCAGCACTCCGAGGGCAAGGTTTTGAAGCCCACCTGATCTATACAGCAACATAATAACTTCCAGGCCAGATGGGGCTATGTGGTGAGACCCTGCCTCAGATAACAACAAACACCCAATGAGCTGCCTTCTCTCTCTCCATTGCTAGTGCAAGCTTGTTTGTGTGCTTGATTTTGACTCTAAGAAAAAAAAAAACTACCAAATGAGCTGATGTCTGGCTGCCTCTGGTCTGCTGTGGTCTTCATCTTTACCCCGTAAGGACGATGATGGTTCCCCTAAGTTCCATGTTTAGACTCCCTTTGCTCTACAGCTAATTTCTCTGAGTATTGCATTCTCATCTCTGGCTTGAGCAGCGCCCATTACTGATACTGAGACAGCAATGTTGCAGTTATTCCTTGCATCAAGTAGCTGTCACAAAAATGAATTCACCACATTAAAACATTGTAAGGTATGTTTCTCACTTTTACCCCACTGTCCAACTGGCAGCTTCTGTATTCTCTACCATATACGATATGTATATATTCTCTTATACTGGAGAGTCCATAGTATGCCAGACAAACCCGTTCTTTACCTTGAATATAATAATGTATGCCTGACTGATCTGCTAGTCCTTATCTTTTTTCCAGTAAAGCTTCATTTTATCACACATTCCTAAATAACGTACAATTCTCATGTGGTCACTGAAACACTCTGTTCAAGGCAGCACAGCAAGTTCTGTGGAAATTTCCTCTCCTAAATGCAAACTACAGAGGAGTGATAAAACCAATGTTCAAAGTAATTTCAAAAGAACTAACATCGTCAGTGGCAGACAAAGGTCAAGTTTTGTGTGCAGACTACAGAATGGTTAAGTGGGGGCGAAGGAACAAGCCCTATGTGTGCTAGGACCAGAAACAGGATGCCTCATTTGGAAATTAGAATCTAGCAGAGGACTGAAATCAGAATTTCCATTTGGAACAGGAAGCTCACATAACACCTCCCTGGAAGAAAGCAAAATGACTTACATATTGTGACCACTGTCTGCAGTCACTTGCCAGGGTCACAGGAAAGAACAGAGTCAACACTAACACCAGGACAAGGTTTGGCCAAGCTGGAGCCTGGAGGCCTGAACTACTAATGCAGCACCTGGCTTCAAAGGGGGCTAGGGAGGAGGTAGGCGTTGCGCTGCAGGAAGGAACTGTAACAACAGAAATAAACTGTCACCCACGATCTTGCAAATTAAGGTTTCAAGTCATAAAATAGCAGAGAATAAAATTCTTCTTTTCTTGGAAAATAGAAATGGTAGAACACGGTGGAAATGGCTCCAGAATTACATATTATAACATGGAATCTAAATTAAAAAATTAGCATCAATTAAGTCAGAAAGTAAGCAAACATAGATAGCTATCAACGAAGTTTAGAAGAAACTGAAGATAAATTCCAAGTCCTGAAAAAAATACAGAGTCTGAGGAATAAAGATCCGGTGGTAGTGAGACATTCACTCGGCTTGGAGCAGAGCTAAAAATATCAGAGAGAAGACAGATGCCAAGAAGGACAACCTAAGGAGCTCCAGCGATTCACACCGGAAAGCATCGCACAAAAGCTATGAAGGCAGGAGCTCAGGCGGCACCCTGACCTATAAGGAGGATTCTCCCCAGGACCAAACACAGAAAAAGTATAAGAGGAAGAGATGCACAGACACTCTGTGTCCAAGGTTCCCAGTGCCAACACACATGCCCATCCAGTCCAATGAAGGGAAACATGGTGGGGTGAATTTTACACTCAAAGATAAGTGGGGAGTGGAATCAAGTGAGAGGTGATAGTCGGTAGTAGTTGGGGAAACACCAAGGATGAGAAAACACCCAAGGAGAGTCTGATACTGAACAGGTCTTTGAGTACATAAGGCAGAGTGTGGTGTGGTGACAGCCACAGGAGAGCGACGTCGCTATGGGTCATTCCACAGCGAGCAGACATGCTCTGTACATGAAGACTGCACTTTCGTTTCCTAGCCACCCAGACCCGAATAGCCACACAACAGACACATTATTTACAACAACAATAATTAATTACAACAGTGTTTGGCCAATAGCTCAGGCATATTCCTAGATAGCTCTTACATCTTATATTAACCATTTCTATGGTTTTATATTTTACCACAGGACTCATGGTTTGTTACCTGACATTTTGCTTCTTGGATGGCTACCTAACATCTGTCTAACTCTGCCTTCTTTCTCCCTGCATTTAGTTGAGTTTTCCCCGCCTAGCTATATTCTGTCCTGCCATAGGCCAAAGCAGCTTCTTTGTTTATCAATGGTAATAAAACATACTCACAGCATACAGAGGGGAATCCCACATCAATTCTCTAGTACTAGAACTAGAACATTATAAACACATGTATTAAACATTCTCCTATGCAAAAATAACCGTGTGAAGATAAGCAAAATCCTTGTCATCTATGAAAAATCACCAGGAATCTTTCTGAATATCTGTCTCCCAAACCAAGGGAAAATATCAAAACAAACAAAAATAGTAAACACATATCTGGCAATGTCTCAAAACAGTGAACTCCCAGTGGCACATCCAATCACAGCTAATGCAGGTCTATGTAACTAATGCAGGTCTATGTAACTACAGAGCAAGTTCCAGGCCAGGTTCCAAAGCTAAACAGAGAAACCCTGTCTCCAAAAAGAACAAAACAAAACAAACAAATACACTTATCTTTAGGATGATTCAAAAACCAGGCAGGCATAAAACAACATTTAAATAAGATACTCTTGGCAACTGAACTTATCCTTCTAAGTACAATAATCAGAAAAGTTTGCAGATACAGTGGGGTCTACTAGAACACACAGAAAGAGGGAATACTGAGAAAAATAAGAGGAGGGCCTAAAAAATAATTAGCTGAAAGAGAGACAGAAAGATAAAGACATAAAGAGAAACTGATAATGGTAGAAGTATAAACTCCACAGCTAACAAAGAAACGAGTCTTTAAACTGAAAAGTGTCCACATTAAGTCCTTGGCACACTAACAAAACATAAATGATCTTTATAAAACTTACACATCGGGGAATAAGATAGGGGAACAGAGATGGTAAGAAGGGGCAACCAACCATCCTCCACCAGAGACCACCCTGGCACCCAGATCCCAGGTAAGCCCCCGCCCATGGAGCACCAACACTCTTCCAGTGCCCACCCAGCCTAGCCCTAACGGCCCCTCCTCCACCAGAGCCCATGACAGCATCTAGATCCCCCAGTAAGCACCATGGTGTGGCTCACCAACATTCCCCCAGAGCATGCCCAGAGTAACCCCAGCAGTCCCTCCTGGCCCGCACCTATGGCTGAAGCCCCCTGCTGCACCAGAGGCCACCCTGGCCACCAGAAGTCCAGCACCCATCTTTGGTGGAGACCCTCTAATTAACCATAGCCCACTCTGGCCAGAAGAGGAAATGGAAATCAAGGGACAAAACACAAACCTAACAACGACAAACTCAGAAATCAGAATTATAGATGTATAATCACCCCAAACCCAGATGCCTAGATGTCAGGGCAATATGGCAGGGCTCAGTCATTCACTACAGCAAGCCCTGAATATTCCAAATAGCTGAAGCACAAGAAAATTACCATAAAACCATCTTTATATGATACGGTCCTTAAAGAAGAATTGAATAAATCCCTTAAAAAAAATGAGGAAAACAAACAAAAAATTGTGGGAAATGAATAAATGCCTTAAAGAAAGGCAAGAAAAAACAAACAGTTGAAGGAAGCTGCTGTGGGATGTCCTTCTGTTATGTGTTGCTTTTATTGGTTAATGAATAAAGCTGTTTTCGCCAATGGCTTAGCAGAGTAAAGCCAGGTGGGAAATCCAAACAGAGATACATAAAGAGAGGAGGTGGAGTTGAAGAGACACCATGTAGCTGCCAGAGGAGAAAGATGCCAGAACATTACCAGGAAGCCACAGCCACATGGTAATACGTAAATTAATAGAAATGGGTTAATTTAAGATATAAGAGCTGGCTAGGAACACACCTGAGCCATTCACCAAACAGTGTTATAATTAATATAGTTTCTGTGTGATTATTTGGGTCTGGAAGGCAGGAAATGAAAGTGCAGTCTTTGCCCACAGGAACCAAATAAAACTGCTAAGGATCTGAGAATAGAATTTTAGAAACACGGAAACACAAGCTGAGGAATTCCGGAAATGGAAAATCTAGGGAAGTGAACAGGGACTATAGATACAACCATCACCAACAGAATACAAGAGATGGAAGAGAGAATCTCAGACACTGAAGATATCATAGAAGGAACAGATACATCGGTCAAAGAAAATGTTAAAGCTAAAAAGTTCCTGACACAAAACATAAAATCTAAAAAAACTGTTGACATAAAACATCCAGGAAAGCTGGGACACTATAAAAAGACCAAACCTAAGAATAATAGGAACAGAAGGGGAAGAATTCCAATTCAAAGGCCTAAAAAGTAATTTTAACAAAGTTAAAATTTAACAAAGAAGCAAGTTTTCTGAACTTAAATGAGATTCCTATAGAGATACAAGAAACTTACAAAAAACCAAACAGATTGAACCAGAAAAGAAAGTCCCCTCACCACATACTTACCAAAACACTAAACAACAGAATAAAAAAAGAATATGAAAAGCTGGCAAGAGAAAAAGATCAAGTAATATATAAAGGCAGGCCTACTAGAATTACACCTGACTTCTCCATGGAGACTCTGGACGCCAGAAGGGCCTGGACAGATGTGCTGTCCAGGACAAGCAGAATTCATTGTGTAAATGCACGAAAATTTCAAACAAAAAATAATTAAAAATAAATAAGCATGGAAATGGTAAAAACAAGTAAAAAAAAAAACCAAAAAGAACCCCATAGAAATTTTCATATTTGTTTATTATGATAATAAAAGCTGTGAACACAAAATTTACAAACAAAGACGAGTATGGATCTTGGTAGAAGACAGTACATCTGAAGCAGGCAGGGGGATTGTTGAGTAGCAGGTCTGTTGGGCTATATAGTGACACCCTTGTTTCACAATAAAGACATGCATAAAAGAGGAAGGGAAGATCCTAAGACTTTCCAGATAGAAAGAAAAGTGTCTACTGTATGAGGGAAGAGCAAACGTGTCCTAAGCGAACAATGGAAGTCCAGATCACGGGCTTCAGAGCTCTGGTGAGACACCACTGGGACACAGCACTCTAGGGCCCAGGGCCTTCTGAATTCAAGGCCAGAATGGGCTACATAGAAAATTAAGAAATAAAGAATGAATAAACACAACAGAAAGGAAAGACTAGACAAGGTGACTGACTTCCAGAACCTTAGCAAAGACAGAAGTTTACATGAGGCAGACCATGTAAAACACAAGGGGAAGAATAAAGCCACCTGAATTTTGAGCAACTGAGAGGGATGTAAGAAAGACCACTCCATGAATATAGTGAGGATATTCTCATTTGTGTGGCCGAAGAGAGAAAATACTGAGTCCTCAAAGAGGAAAATGTAATCCTAGCACAATACTGGGCTTTGTATTGATTTCTGATAGCTGCAATTATTTTCTGTTTAAGTTTAGAATTAACTAGGCCTTTGTAATTAATACTCAGACGAAAGACAGAGACAAACAAGAACATAAAACACACAGTAACTCTGCCCTGGGAGCAGAGTCCGGTGGCAGAAGGCTTGCTACTGGTGAGGCCCTGGGTTAGACCTAAAGACGGAAACAAAACAAAACAAAACAGAAACACTACTTATGAAATACGTTAAAGCACACGCATGCGCACACGCACGCACGCACGCACGTGCACACACACGGAGCATCATCCAGCAGTCCGCAGAGCTGGAAGAGCAACAGAAGGCACACTGTGTGCGTATTCAGGATGAGAGGAAATAAAGGAGAAGCAAGATCTATTCTTCCCTCAGTAATGTAAAGAGAAGATTCTATATTGAAAAATTAATTTTCAAAAAAACCCAAAATAAATAAAAAGGAAACCAGGGCTGGGAAGGTCAGCCTCACATTTTGCTGTCTGTCTTACAACCATCCTAGATGGGAACTGGAACAACCTGACTGGGTGTGAGAATTACAGAAGGTCCCTTTGGTTGCGTACCTGAGATTCTTCACAGTGGTGCTCAACAGCGCCCAAGTTGGCCATCACAGCGGTCCCCAGAACTGACATGAGAGCTGTCCTGTGATCCGGTACTCTACTCTTGTGCCAAATAACTGCCTAGGGACAAGAAAACATAGGTGTGTTTTGGTATAAATAAGATTTACTAAGCGTAAAGACTTACAGTGTTTACATAGTTAGCACTATCGTCACTGATTTCCATTCGGAAGACTCTCCTGAGCTACGGTCTGGATGAGCAAGCCCTGGCTCTGCACTTTAACCTGGGTAGGCAGAAATGCACGACCTGATCACCCCTTCAGACTGCCCTCACAATTTCACAACATGCTAACTCTTTCTCTAAACTTCAGGGTACATACTTCAAAATACATTTACAAGTAAAATATGGCCCTTAGTAAGATCTGCCCGCCGATCCCCCGACCTGACGGCCAGGCTACAGGACTACTGTAAATAGTCAAACAGCCGGACAGACTGTAGGAGTGACATGCACTCTAAAATGGCCTCTGCAGATACGGTTAGTACACAAAGAACTTACAATCAACAGAACCTCGTGTGAATAAACATTGCACAGTGAGAAGATCCATTTCACTAGTGTGACTGTAGGCAGACCACGAGACAGTCAAGAGACTTGACAAAACGGGGCTGTGCCCACTTACAGTTGAAAACCCTTGAGGAATTGTCAGGATAGAAAATAGCCATCCAACAAATACTCACCAGGTCCTTTATGTCCTGATGAAATATGTGAAGGATCTAAGAGCGATCATTACTAGCAACCCAGGGGCAAGAAGAGGGGAGGGAGCAGGGATGGTCACAGGGTGAGAAAAGCATGGGTGGTCACATGGGTGAGGAGCAGGGATGGTTACAGGGGTGAGGAGCAGGGGTGGCCACAGGTGTGGGGAGCAGGGGTGGGCACAG
>JAQHUG010000153.1:1737442-1749777 GCA_028555095.1 Dicrostonyx torquatus | reverse complement strand
GAAAGGGGATTTCCTAGATTATCTCTTTTTGATCTACATTCGCTAGTCCAATGCTTTCCTCTTTTGCATCTTCTGCACAAACCTGGTTCTCTGCTGACTCTAAGATACGTTCTCCTGTTAGGACACTGTCTGATCTGGTGACCTAGAAGACCACATCCAAAACAGCCACCAGGTGTTCCTGTAGCCTGCAAGCCTTTTATTTCTCTCTCAACCCTGTCCTCGTGTCTATGTCTTTCATCATTGTTATTTGCTAGTGAGAAAGATGAGGACTCCCTCTCATGGTCTAAATCATTTTCTAGCCCGTTGAAGTTATTCTGTTCTGAAAAATTATCTAGCAGCTCCTCAGGCGGGGCTGATGCAATTACTTCCTGCTGGTCAGAGTCTGCATTCAAACCTTCCTGTACTAACATCCATAAATAAGGCGTATCTTCTGGAATGCTTTCTGGTCCATAATTACAATAATGCTGTTGGATTCTCATCCCTACTTCTTTCCATATAGCTGTGTCTAATGATCTGCGCTCAGTAAAGCGAGGTCAGATTTCATTTAAGAATTCTAAAAATTCCTGTATTTGTTCTTCCTGTATTCTTTCTCCTCTGTTTTTTAAAATATCCTCAATCAATTGCATAGCCATACGATTACTTTCTCCTTGACCCATGTTTATAATTATAAATTATATTCCCGAAAACTATTGTCTCGTTTTGTTATCTAAATGCACAAAACTCACGTGTCCGCCGTTTTTTTTCTTACGAATTCCTCCCGTCCGGTCACTTCTTCCTTGTTTTTGGGGTTCTCGGATTCGCCTCACTTTCCGCTCCGTCGTCTGTTCCTCTGTCTTGTGTCTCTCCGGATTCAGCAGCCGGTTCTCGCCGTCTCCTCGCAGTCTCCATCTGTGTTGGTCTCTTGGGGTTCCTCCTCGTTGCTTCTCGATCTCCTCGTGGTCGCGGTCTCCTTCGTTTTTCTTCTTTTTCTCCGGCTTTCTTGGGGTTCAGTCGTTAGCCTCACGTTGCTAGCGCCATTATGTCGGGGACCATCGCCCCAACATAGAAACTGATGTTTTTCCCCAAATGTATGCTCGGAGACGCGCGGAAAGAAAAAGGCTTTCACACCATTACAGCTTAAAAGGCTTCTCTCCTTCTTTAGCGAGGCCTTGTGTTTATTATATTTCCCTAAAAATCATTCTGCTCTCTAGGCTCTCTTAAAACCATTTCTTCTTTGAAACTGCTTTCTATTTCTCTCTTGCCCTGCTATGTTCCCTCTTCTCTCTATTTCTCGCTCTGTTCTTCCTTTCTCTTCGCCTCTTGGGGACTTATTTATCTATTCCTTTTTCCGGGGCATCTCTCACCCACACATTCCCATTCACACCTCAGCTCGGAGATACCTACCTTTCCTGGGGCAATCTACAAATGAATCAGAGAGGCTGGAGCGAAAACCTCGGCTATTGTCTTTCTAAATAGTCGGGTGCCAGGTAAGAAACCATGGCATCCCCTGGCTAGCAGGTATCAGAGCCCACAATTAGTAATGGCCAGGGACCTATGTGGTCAATAGCATGTCAGTAAGGAGGGCCTTAGCAATGGCCAGGGACCTATGTGGTCAGTAGCATGTCAGTCAGGAGGGCCTTAGCAATGGCCAGGGACCTATGTGGTCAATAGCATGTCAGTCAGGAGTCATTAGCAATGGCCAGGGACCTATGTGGTCAAGAGCATGTCCTCCTGACATCATGTGCAGTTAGGACAGGAGGGATGGAATGGGCTCTTCTGGAATCTCAGAAAGAAATCAGAAAAAACATCACCTTTCACAATAGCCACAAATAATATAAAATATCTTAGGGTAACATTAACCAAAGATGTGAAAGACCTGTTCAAAAAGAACTTTAAGTCTTTGAAGAAAGAAATTAAACAAGATACCAGAAAATGGAAAGATCTCCCATGCTCTTATAGGTAGGATCAACATAATAAAAATGGCAATCCTACCAAAAGCAATCTATAACATCAATGCAATCTCTATCAAAATCCCAACACAATTTTTCACAGACCTAGAAATAATGATACTCAACTTCATATGAAAAAAACAAAAAAAAAACTCAGGATAGCCTAAACAATCCTGTATAATAAGGAACTTCTGGAGGCAAAACCATCCCTGACATCAAGCTCTATTATAGAGCTTCAGCAATGAAAATAGCTTGGTATTGGCACAAAAACAGACAGGTTGACCAATGGAATCAAATCAAAGACCTGGATATTAATTCACACACCTATGAACACTTGATTTTTGACAAAGAAGCTAAAATTATACAATGGGGAAAAGAAAGCAAATTCAACAAATGGTGCTGGCACAACTGGATGTCAGCATGTAGAAGAATGCAAATAGATCCACACCTATCTCCATGCATAGAACTCAAGTCCAAATGGATCAAAGACCTCAACAGAAATCTGACCACACTGAACCTGATAGTAGAGAAAATGGAAGGTAGTCTTCAATGCATGGGCACAGGAGACCACTTCCTAAATACAACACCAGTAGCACAGACACTGAGAGCAACAATAAATAAGTGAGACCTCCTGAAAATGAGAAGCTTCTGTGAAGCAAAGGGCAGTAAATGAGACAAAATAGCAGCCTACTGAATGGGAAAAGATCTTTACCAACCCCACATCAGAGAGAGGTCTGATCTCCAAAATATAGAAAGAACTCAAGAAATTAGACGTCAAAATATCAAATAATCCAATTTAAAAATGGGATACAGATCTAAACAGAATTCTCAACAGAAGAATTTCAAATGGCTGAAAGACACTCAAGGAAATGCAAATCAAAACAACTCTAAGATAACCATCTTATACCTGCAGAATGGCTAAGATCAAAAACACCATAATAGTTTATGCTGAAGAGGTGGCAGAGTAAGGGAACACTCTTTCCTTGCTGGTGGGAGTACAAACTTGTACAACCACTCTGGAAATCAGTATGGTGGTTTCTCAGACAATTGGGAATCAACTGACCTCAGGATTCAGCAACACCACTTCTGGGCATATACCCAAAGGATACTCAACCATACTACAAAGACATTTGTTCAAGTAAGCTCATATCAGCATTATTTGTAATAGTCAGAACCTGGAAACAACCTAGACTCCCCTCAACTGAAGAATGGATAAAGAAAATGTGGTACATTTACACAATGGAGTACTACTCAGCAGTAAAAACCAATGACACCTTGAAATTTGCATGCAAATGGATAAAACTAGAAAAAAAAAACCATCCTGAGTGAGGTAACCCAGACCAGAAAGATGAGCATAGTGTGTACCCACTCCTAGGTGAATGCTAGCTGTAAAGCAAAGGATAATCTGTCTATAGTCCACGACCCAAAAGATGCTAAGTGACAAGGAGAACCCTAAGAAAAACACACATAGATCCCCCTGGGAAGGGAAAATAGATGACATCTCCTGAGAAAATTGGAAGCATGGGGGTGGGGAACAGAGAAGGGAAGATGAAAAGGGAGGAGGAGGGGAAAATGGGAGGGAGGAGAACTAGAGGGAACGGGATGGTTGAGATGGGGGAAGGACAAAGACAGAGAACAAGGAAAGAGTTATCTTGATTGAGGGAGCCATTATGGGGAGAGCAAGAAACCTGGCACTAAAGGAATTCCCAGGAATCCACAAGGATGGCCCCAGCTAAGATCCTAAGCAAGAGTGGAGAGGGTGTCCAAACTGGCCTTGCCCTGTAGTCAGATGACTATCTTAAATGTCACCATAGAATCTTCGTCTACTGGTGTGGGACAGTGGTCTGTATTCTGTCAATTATATTTTAAATAAACGCTGATTGGTCAGTAGTCAGGCAGGAAGAATAGGCGGGTCAATGAGAACAGGAGAATTCTGGGAAGAAAGTCTTAGTCTGCAGTCCTGGACCCAGCCACAGAAGACGCAAGATGTGACTGCCTCGCTGAATAAGGTACTGAGCCACGTGGCTAACATAGACAACAATAATGGGCTAATATATAAGAGTTAATAAAAAGCCTGAGCTAATGGGCCAATCAGTTTATAGTTAATGTAGAGCTCTGTGTGATTTCTTTATGGTTGGGGTTACCACGTGAGGAACTGTAGGGTCGCGGCGTTAGGAGGATTGGGGACCACTGCACTAGGGATTATCTGTTCAAGCTTTCTAGGGAAACCTGACAGAATGACACTGTTGTAAACACTGACGCTTTCATGTGGACATGTTTTTACCCTGGATTAGTAGCTAAGGCAGGGCTGGGTCATGTGGTTCCTTTGCTCTAAGGGCTGACGTCTTAGGGTTTCTATTGCTGTGAAAAGACACCATGACCACAGCAATTCGTAAAAGGAACACACATAATTGGGGCTGGCTTACAGGTTCAGAAGTTTAGTTCATTATCTTTCTGGCAGGACTCATGGTGGCACACAGGCAGACATGGTGCTGGGGAAGAAGCCAAGTGTTCCACATCTGTATCAGCAGGCAGCAGGAAGAGAGAGAGACAGAGAGACACTGGGCCTGGCTTGGGCTTCTGAAACCCTAAAGCCCATCTCTGGCGACACACTTCCTCCAACAATGTAACAAGGTCACACCTCCCAATAGTGCCACGCCCCCTGAGCCTAGGGAAGCCGTTTCCATTTAAACCACATGGCTGACTAGCATATAATCTCCCTGTGCGTTAAGGAAATGCTGGCTGCTGCTGTCATAAGCACTGGTTTTACACTAGCCACTGTGGTGAGTTCAGGGACAATATCCTAAATCACAGACAGTAGGTACAAGATTCTGGACCGTCTGCAACTGTGTGGGACTGAAATGCCAGCACCAAAAGTTCCTGATAACAAAGAATCGTCACACAGTGAAACTTTAGTCACAGGAACGCGTGGGCTCTCTGGCCCTGACAAAGGGGAACTGACTTCTTTCTGTCTCCCCCCTCTCTCTCCATACTCCCCTCCCTCTTCCTTCTTTCTGCTGAGATCAAACCCAAGGGACTGACGCATGCTAGGGCAGTGCTGAGTTATGTCCCCAGTGTCACACACATTTAAAATCGTGAAGGAAACATTTCAGTTACCTGCACTTGAATGTAACCATGAAGCTTGTGAGTGCCACACTTGGCTCATATTAGAGAGCCGCCTCGTGTGGAAATCTCAGCAGCTGATTAATGCCAAGGTCCCTGTCTCGGTGCTGGATTTACTAGTCAGTACATAAAATGACTTTAGGAAATAGGTTCTAGAAAATATGGGGAACACAAGAACAAAAAAAAAATGCGATTTTCTTTTTTCTTAATCATGATGGGAATGCTGTTGGGAACCTGGGGACACCAAGTCACAGGCAATGCTTGTGGACTGCTGTGTCCCATCCAGAGAGTCAATTTTGGGGCACTGCCAAAACTTAGGCTCATTTAGCCTAGCAATGAATAGAGCAAAAATCTGTTGACAGGCAAACCCCCACTCTTGCCCAGGCCGTATTTGTTTCCAGACAGAATTTACTATTAAAGAACTAAACAAACAACTGCAATAAAAATTGAGAACCCAGAAGAAACTGAAAATTTACTATATTAAAAAAAAAAAAAACGTTAGCTCTAGGTCACCCACAAAGATAATCTTTTTACTTCCTCAAGTCATCTGTATATCTTGCCCTTAGGCTGAAAGCTTAACATACGCTAAAAATACACAGGCAGCTCCATATGTTTCCTATCTAGGTCACACAAAGCCGGAGCATCTGGCGTGCCAAGGAAGGATCTGATCTGGCCAGTGTGATGACAGTGCAGAAGCGCCCATCTAGAATATATTATTACACACACCATCTGAAGACTGGCAAGTTAGGCAGAGAGGGCTTGTCCCCATCCCACTTCACTGCCACCCAGGACTTGAAGATAATGAAGGTACAAGAGCATTTAAAGAGTGAGCCTCCATAGGAAAGGCAGGCTGGTGAGAAAAATGCACAATTAACTAAGAAACTGCACTGCTAATGCAAATACCCCCGACCACAGGCATTCTTTTCAGAATAAAAACTGTAGATGCTAGCTGTATGAAATGAAATTGCTATATTTAAGGAAACGGTTTTTACTGTATTTTCACTGTGTGTGTGTGCGTGTGTGTGTGCGTGTGTAGGGCAAGATGTGCACGTAGTGCAGGTGCCCACTGAGGGCAGAGGCACTGATTCCCCGGAGCTATAGTGATAGGCTTTTGTGAGCTGCCCAATGTGGGTGCTAGGAACCGAAGCCAGGTCCTACCCAAGAGCAACAAATGCTCTTGGCTACTAAGATTTCTCTCCATCCCTAGAAATACAGATGGGCATGTCTAATGCTACAATAGTAAGTCTTTTCTACGATGAAAAGGAAAAGCTGGGAAGTTTCTGATAGGCCTATAGTTCACATAATTTATTGTCCTTAATATTTGAGTTTCTTTTTCCTACAAGACAGAAGGACAAAAAGAAGAGCTAGAAATTTGTCTCAAGATATAAAAGGCATCTCTTTACATAGAAAATGGGGGGGGAGATTCAGACTTTTAAAAATTCATATAATTGCTCAGGTCTTATAAACAAAGGTAATGCAATCACATAAACAGATAGATGAGAAACATTTCGCCATACAGTTTAAAGTCTCTCTCCTGTTCTCACAAAGCTCAGACAGGCTTCCAACACACTCTATAGTCACGTATGGGCATGAACTTCTGATCTTCATGCCCGTAAGCATAGAACACGCAGTTTTTACAGCATCAGGGCTGGGAATTCACCTCAAGGTGGGCACTCTACCGCCTGAGCTACATCCTCGGCCATGAATTTGTTTCTTATATTTACTCACTGTATGAACTAAGAATAAACAAGTTTTCTTATATTTACTAGCTCAAAGCTTCACATCAATTTAAGTCAATGCTAAACTACTCAACAAGAAGCAAATGAAAAACTTAAAATACACAGAAGAGGGGGAAGAAAGAAACCATTATGCTTCTAGATTTTGGAGGTGATTTTATAATCTAGAGGTCTTTGGGCACTGTTGTGGAATATTAATTTAAGATGTGCTGCATCTGTTTATGCTGTGGAACATTTGTTTATTGATGCAAAGACGTGTTACATTCCTTCATGATCCATTTGCTTAACTCTGCAAAGCTGTATCACTCTGTCTGTCTAAAACACCTGAATGGTCTAATAAAGAGCTGAATGACCAATAGCAAGGCAGAAGAATAGATAGGCAGGGTAGTAGGAAAAGAGAATAAAAGGAAAGAGAATTCTGGGAAAAAAGATGAAAGAGTGAGAAAAGAGGGGTCACTCACTCAGCCGCCCAGCCAGAAACGGACTAAGAGGGAAAGAAAGGTAGACAGACAGAGAAAGGGGAAAGCCCAGAGGCCAAAGATAGATGGGATAATTTAAGCTAAGAAAAGCTGGCAAGAAATAAGACAAGCTAAGGCGGGCATTTATACGTAGTAATAAGTCTCTGTGTGCATCTACTTGGGAGCTGGATGGTGGGACCCTAAAAGAGTAAAAACACAATCAACAACAGGGCACAAGGGTCATATTAAAATCTGTAGCAATTTTCGTTTCCAAGACCAAGAAGGCAGAGACGCAGTTGGCCTTGATGCTCTAGAGAAGGCACTCCACAGCATCTCACCAAGAGGGCGGTGCTTCAGGACTGGGAGGCTATGAAGACACTAGATGCCAGCTCTTCAATAGCTGGTCTCATGAAGCTGACTGCGAAGCCTTAAAGTCAGTAGGTATATGCTGCCACTCCCAAGCAGGACGAACCAGAATTCCTTCCCTGCTGTCTCGATAGCTGCATTTCTCAATGCTTCCCATCAGCCCTGCAGACCAGCCTTCCTGACTCGTCCTTGAATCCGGAGAACCCGAGGCAACTGCGACTTAACCCCTGTCTCTAGTTCCACGTAAAGCGATGCTGTAGATGAAGCTGCTATTGCGTTATGATCATATCTGGTTACTCCGGGAGTTTTCTTCTTACCGAACAGCTCTTCCTCCTCCGTGACTCCCTGGGAATGAAACAGGCGAGCGGACGCCCAGCAGTGTGGCTCTTTAATAATTACGTTCGTTTTCTCATCAAGTGGCAAACTAATCAATATAGCTAGCCTCTAGCTTCATTAGTTTTTCTTCAGTCTGCCTAGTTAATAAAACCTACTATTGGTGTGGTAACAATCTCACTTTAAAAGTACTATTTCTGGCATTAACCGGACATTAAAAAGTTCCTTAGAGAATAAAACTGAACCTGTATCTATCACTTTTTACAAAAACTAACTCCACATGGATCAAAGGCATAAACTAGAAACCTGAAACACTGAATCTGCTAGAAGAAAACACAAGCAATACTCTACATTGTGACACTCTACACGATGGAGGTACAGGGATGGGGTATCTGAATACGGCACCACTACCCAGGAACCCAGGCCGAGCGCTGACGAGAAGGACATCAGGAAACTATAAAGCTCCTTTGCAGCTAGTGTAACAGTCGATTCAGTGGAGGGAGCGCACAGAAAGTGAGAGTACCTTTGCCAGTCGTACAGAGGATTAATCTCCAGGAAGAGCTAAAAAAAAAAGAAAATACAGTCAGAGCAAGCAGATGCTCACCCGTTCAAAATATAGGTGTGGGATCGAAACAGTGTTTTCCAAAGAATAGAAGTGGTTAAGAAGTACCTCAAAAGTGTTCACTGGCCCAAATAACTAGGGAGATACAAATCCAAACAACACTGAGATTTCCTCTCACCCAGGTCAGTACGGCGAAGATCCACAAACAGCTAACGACGAGTGCTACAGAGAAAGCGGAGAGAAAGGAGCCCTGTCGTTCTCTCCTGCCAGCATTGCAAACTGGTCCACTCTGAAAACCAGTGCGGAAACCCTCGGAACGCTAACGCTAAGCTAGCCTGGGATCCGACTACACTATTCCTCGGCATAGTCCGTCCCAAGGACTCACCTTCCTGCTCTACTCACAATACATAGGGAATGGAAACAGCCTAAACGTCTTTCAACTGATGATCGTAGAATGGAAATCTGGTACACATACACTTTGAAATGCAATACTCTACAAAGAAAATGAAATTTACAGGTAAATGGACGGAAGTATAAAATATTATATTGACTGAGGTAAGCCAGACCCAGAATGACAAACATCTTATGTCCTCTCTCATCTGCAGTTCCTAGCTCCAAATCTCAAGATTCAAATACACAGCCCCGAGGAACTGCAGGAATCAGGACCTAAGTAAAACAGGACTAGGGCAGGGGTGGCGGTAGTGGGCAATAGAGGAGAATAACAGGGTACAAATGAGTTTACGGGGGGAGGGGGGAGGCGGGGGGGTGTAGTGACGTTTCATTTGTATTTAAATGAATCAAGTTTGCCTGAAGATCAGAAAGTAAAACAGCCCCACTGGTCAGCCTTGCAGACCAGGCAGTGGTGACACTCCCAGTAGCCACACTAGTTTGCCATAGAAGCGGGGTGATAGTGAGTGGTGCAGGCCTTTAATCAGCCCTAGAGAGGAATATAAGACGGGAGGAGACAGCTCTCACACACTGTCTCATTCTGGGATTCCTGGAGGCAGGATCGCCATGTCTGACTGAGGTAGATGCCAGAGTCAGTGCCTGGCTGTTTTGCTTTTCTGATCTTCAGGTTGAACCCCAAAATCTGTCTCTGGGTTTTTATTAATCGTGTTACATGGCAGAGGGCCTAATTAGAAAGGAGAGAGGAGAATATAAACACATAAGAAGCAGGGAAGAGGTAAAATAACAGGAAGGACGTCTGAAAAAGTCACAAGAAATCATATTCTCATCTACCTAGATTTATATATAATATGTAAGTCTCTCTCTCTTTCCCTCCTTCCCTCCCTCCCTCCTTCTCTCTCTCTCTGTGTGTGTGTGTGTGTGTGTGTGTGTGTGTGTGCGCGTATATAATTTTAATGAAATTTTTCCATCTGGGCTAACAATGTTCCCCACAAAATCAAAGACTACCTAAGAAAAACCTCAACAGCAGGCATGAGAAGACCCCTTCTGAACTGCTGGTCAGGGTTGCCCAGGACACTCTAAAAACATAGGCTATGGTTGCTGCCCTTGACTACTTCCTAGAGTGGACAGAGGGCTCAAAGAATCCCAGCTTACTTCCTCCCTGAGCAGTAGCTTCCATGGTACTAGAGGACACCACGCGAGCACCCGAACGAGCGAACTAACAAACAGTCCTAGCGCTCACGAAAGCGACAACCAGGACAGAAAATCCCCAAGGGTGCAGCAGCGGCATGTGCAGCTAGCTGGGCAGTAGCCAACCGCTCTCAACTGGACTCAAGGCCTACTCAACAAGAGGAAAACCATGCTGGTACTGGAAACTTAGCCGACCACACCCACACATTAGTAAGGTCTCACCCCTCATCAAAGAAACCTCTCCTAGCTAAAGGACTAAGTCCATTACAGAAAACCGCAATGGGTCAAAATACAGAGAATCAGTGACGTCATGGTGCCCAAGCCCAACTGATACATGTACAACACCCATAGCTAAGACTCGGGGTGTAAGAGGGGAGGAAAGACTGTACGATCCAGAGGAACAGGAAGTTTACAGTAAGGCTACATCTAGAAACGTCAGAGAGGCTACCCATGAATTCTCATCCAAATGCCTGCCTTAACAAGACCTGAACAAGGACGTAATAGTGAACATGCTGACGTCAAGGGGGAAAGCTCATGAGGCCTCAACATTAGACAAGATCTACAGATAACTAAGAAGGCTCAGAGCGGGAGAAAAGTCTTCCCCAGGGAAGAGACGCTGACTGGTCAGCCCTGAGAGCATATAAATACAAGTAGCATTACACAAACTAAGTAGGGTGTATGTATCTATTCAGGAATATATGTGTATATATGATATGTGCGTGCATGCGTGTGTGTGTGTAACAACAAATACAGAAACTGACACCCCGGATATGACAGAGAACAAGGATAGAGGGGCTGGGGAAAGAGCCAGAGAGAAAAGGGAAGACAGAAAGTCATATAATTATATTTTAGCTTGAAAACTTTAAAAGCTCCTAGAGGGCAGAGGAAACTATCAGCGGAATGAAGAGAAGGGGATGAAATGCTGGCCACTATGCCAGAGGCACAGAATAAACAAGAGCTGCAGAAACTAAACAGCCAAAATGAAGCCACTACCATGAAATAAAAAATCCCACCAATCATCAGTGAACTGAACAGACAATTCTAAAATGAAACACAAATGGCCAGTAAGCATTTTTAAATGAGTCCGACATCTTTAGCCATCAGGGAATTGAAATTTACAGCTACCATGAGATTATATCTTACAACTGTCAGAGCAGATAACATGAAGACATGCTGTCAAGGATGTGGGGCAAGAAAAAACCCCTGTTGGTGGGAGTGAAAACTAAGTTGCCACTATGGAAACAGAAGTGTCTAGAGATTAAAAATGGATCTACCGCAGGCTCCAACGTGACATCCTACTACAGATATGTCTGCACACCTTGCTTACTGCTGTGCCACTCACAACAGGTTAGAGAAGGAACCGGTCTAAGTCTCTATCCACTTACAAGTGGATAAGGAAAACATGCTCCATATATAAAATAAAATTTTATTCTGCTATAAGGAAAAGTGAATCACAATTATTTTCAAGAAAATTGGAAGTCATTACTCAACGTGAAACATCCAGACTTATATAATTGGTTTCATTTACAGATCCCAGACTTAAATTCTTTTCATTTTTTTAAAATGTCTATGGCTGCTGTGCTTGCATGTACGTCTCTTTAGTTCATGTGTTTGCAGTGCCTGTGGGTGTCAGATACCCAGGAACTAGAGCTACAGAAAGTCACATCCACCAAGTGTGCTGTGGGAGTGGAACCTGGGTCCGCTTTTAACTACGGAGCCGTCTCTCCTGCCCTGGACCCTAGATTTTAATTTTCATATATATGATTATACAAATATGTGGGGGCATATAGGTCATGAAACTATAAAAAGGGGAAGTCTCGTCTTCAGAGAGGGCTGGAGAGGAGGGAAATGGAGGGGACTAAAATGCACATGACCTGAAAGCCGATGGGAAGGGGTTGGAGGGAGAAGTAGGATGGGGAAGAAAGGAGGGAAGTGGAAGAAAAGGATCATCAAAAACAACGAGTGTGAGAGGGAGGAAAGCCAGAGCAAGGAGGGAGGAAGGGAGGAAGGGAGGGAGGGAGGGAGGGTAAGAATGTATTCATTCCTGTACGGTTAGAGTTGGTTCTCTTTGCCACCCAGGGACAGAACTCAGGCTTGATGGGTAAAGATAGCTCACCAGCCATGCATACTAATAAAGGGAATTACAAAAAGTCTTGTTCTTGGAGACTAAAACTGGGTTATAAAAAGGTTATGTTAGGAGAGAAGGTCAGATGTACTCATCTCCCGTGACTCC
>JAQHUG010000153.1:1690295-1703569 GCA_028555095.1 Dicrostonyx torquatus | reverse complement strand
AATAAATGTTTTAAAGAGGAAAAAAGAAAACCAGTTATAATGTTTAAAAGTGTAACAAAGGGATGAAAAGAACAATTAAAGTCACAAGTATTAAAACCAAAGTCACCTTAAATGGCTAAAACAATTCATAAAACAAATATCTGTAGCCAAAAAGCAAAAAAGAAATCTTCCATAAACCACTTTTAAATATGTACGTTTCAGCGTCTAATTGAGATTTTATTGGAGGTTGTCCCTGCAGCTATGTGTGGCATCTGCAGGCACCATCTCACCAGATGACACGAAGAGCAACTTCTAAGGGCAGTCATATCACAGTGGAGTTTAGTCTACGAGAACCTTAGATGCACAGGTATAAACTAGGATGGCTGAACTGCAGTTTTATCTTACATAGAAAATATTTAAATGGAAGCTAATGACAGCTGGTGAAATGTGAGTCTGCGATTCAGTGGCTCACAACCATCAACACGAAGCGACGTACTGCAAGAGCACTTTTATTCAGCACGGACTTGTATAATTTGTCTATCTACAACAATCTGAAGTTTAGAATTTTTTTTTGTTGTTGCTGTTACCTAAGCAATCGAGTATAGTTAGGTGGAAAAAGTGAGTTTAAAAAGTCGTCCTGATTTTGTAACTCCTGACCTTTCAAGTGTGTTGTTTCCCGGGTTATGAAACGAGCTAATGAAAATAAGATGCATTTCCTGACTACAAAACTTCCTCAACACGCACACCTAATTTAACTCACTGAAGGTGCAAGACTGACGTCAGCAGAAAAAGAAGAATCAAGCGGTGAAAGGGCAGAGATCAGATGCAGCCCTTCCTTAAGGATTGTTATTTCACAGTTCCCATGGAGACGAACACAGAAAAGCAGGAGAAGTTTGAGTGATACAGAGCCACGGGCCACCCAGATCAGACCGGCAACCGCTGAGATAAAAATAAATACTTTTAAGTTTTATAAGGCGACAGGGTTACTTCACGGCAGTCTCCTAGGAGGCACGCAACGCCTTCTAGTGGTTTCCTAACTTGAACTTTGAAGATCTAGGCTAGCAGGATTTCTAAAAAGGGAAGATATTTAAGGACTAAAATCAAGTTAGACTTATCTTCATTTAACACTTATTGAAAAGATGATAATGCATTATTTAACTAAAATATATAGTATTTATTACATAGGAAACTAATTATAGATGAGTTTATTTTTATTGACTATGAACAAGTGAGGTGTAAATGAGAATTTTCTTAGAATTTCCTATTAATTCTTCTTCCCCTATGGATACAAACAATGTAAATTTCTAATGAGCAAATCTAATCACTAACTGTGCTGACAATTTCCAAAATTAGAGGCAGTGAGTGGACTTACCAGACTTAAAAAAGTAAATTTTATAAAGACCGAAGCCATTATTTTAAAAGTAAAGACAATGATTTGACATTAAAATGAAACCACAAAAATTGAAGTACTCTGATCAATTAAAACAAGGAGCCATAAAGTTAAATTAAAATCAACAACCGAGGTGGGAGGAGGGGAAGAGCAGCAATTATCCCGCAAGTCCTTCCCAGACCAGTGATTCCGCGGCCTCAGCTCTCCAGGGGGGTCACCTTTGTACTGTCTCCACGCTACCCATCCATGCGGGGCAAAGCTTAGGCGCTTTAGTGAACTCAGACTAAAGAGACCATTTTCTACTTTAGGATTAGTTCTTAGAAAACTTAAAAATATACCATGCAAAATTACATACACATGTGCACAAAACATGCGACCCAATAGGGACAATGGCTGGTGATGACTTATCGCAGAGTGATGCAGAGTGAAGGACTGCGGCGGAAGGCCGGTAACTGGGAGCTGACAGCAATTACACGATTGACCTACGCCAGGCCTATGTATGACGTTTTCCTTTCATACATACGCTGTCAACTTATTCAATCATAGCAACCTTGGGGTTACGGTTCATCACAAGTCAACGACATTTTAGGTACTTGAGCAGACTCCTCTCCTGCGTCTGTAGAGGTGACACTGGTGATCCAACACCAGGACAACCACTGCTGTCACAGCAAGTCACCCAGGCACCCAGCCTTAACTCATTCCTCTTTAGGGTGGCTCTGCTTCCTTGGAGGATGACCAGATTTGATCAAGTCCAACCCCAAAACACTGTAAATTCATGACAAAAGTCTTCAAATAATAATAATAACAACTGAGACAGGAAAATATGCTACAAAGCTGCTCACTTACCTTGACCAAGATGTGAGGGTTTCTGAGAAAGTATGTGGCCACTGCCATCTAAAACATACTGGGTGCTAAAGTCATCAGCGGCTGTCCTTGTTGTGATTACCACCTGGAAACAACAAACCAAACCAAAAGGACTTGCATTTCAAACTAACGGAGTGACCACTCTCTCCCGCCTTTATCTTTTTTCCTTATTTGAGATGAAATCTTGCTATGTAGTTTAGACTAGTTTCAAACTCAGGATTTTCACGCCTCCTTCTGAGTCCGGGGATCACAAGAATCTATCACTGCAAGCCACCGAAGTGATCATTTATCTGTGGCAATGAAGGTAACTGTCACAGAGCTGGCAAGGAAAGTAATGTCTACAAGTCTAGCACTCGGGGTTTAAGGCAGGAGAATCGTTGCGAGTTTCAGACTAGGCTGGGATACAGAGGAGAGACCCTGTCTCAGAAGAAAAAGAGGAAAACAAACAAAAATATTATCACATAGTAATATTGAAGATATTACTTGGTAATTCTTTTTCAAAGATTTACTTTATTTCAATTAAGTGAGTGTGTATGCAAGTGTGATTATGCCCACATGTGTGAAGAGGTGTATGTACAGGGACATGTGTGAGTGTGTGTGATTATGCACACACGTGTGCAGCTGTGTGTGTTTGAGTATGTAAACACGTGTGCAGGTTCCTTAGGAGGCCACAGGCTTCAGGTCCCTTGGTGATGAAGCTACAAGAGACTGTGAACCTCCAGGAGGGTGCTAGGACTGAACTCAGGGTTTCCGGAAGAACAGCACATGATCTTAACTATTAAAATGTGGCTCCAATCCCTGGCTTGATAAATTACTGTGAAAATTTCTCTGGTAGTAACTTTTGGAGTTACACTTTGAAACAACAGAACAGGCTGGGGTTTGTCTGTCTTCTGAAGGCAGGTTTTCTTTGTATAGCCCAGGTGCCCTTGGAACTTACTCTGTAGACCAGGCTTGGCTTCCATCTCCCAGGTGCTGGGATTAAATGCGTGAACTGTCACAAGTGAAGGCAGCACTGGATTTCTTTTACATTGCAAATAAACTAATATTTGAGCATTTAATTAAAACACAAACCAATATACCTCAAATGGCCATTTGTATTACATGATTCACAAATGCAAAAGAAAACTTTAATTGTACCAAGGGTATCTGCTTTTTAATAATTCCCATAAATTTATGGACAAATAAGCAACTGTTTAGTAGTCATTTCCTTTTCTTATATATTTTATACAAAACATTTCTGAATTTCAAGTTTATAGTTTCAAATAGTAAAATTCAAATATATATATATATATATATATATATAAGTATTTAAGGATATTTTTCTTAAAATCAAGTTGAAAATTCGTTTAAGGGTAAATTTTTCATTAATTAAAAGTCAGCATTATGCATATGAGCATAGGAGAATATCAAAATACCTCCTTATGATGTCATCTGTGAAAACAGAAATTTGAGAAGCCTGTACTTTTCTGAACGACTGACCCCCCACATCCTATTTATCAGCTCGGCAAGAAACACAGCCTTGATGGAAAATAAAATGAAAAACAGACAAAAAGCAATGGTGAAGAGTGGGGACACTGTCAGGGAAAGCAAGATGGACCGGGAGAGAGTAGCCCTGTGCTAAGATGAATTAGGAGTCATCTCTCTTGGCTCTCCTTGACCTACAAAAATCCAGCTGCACTGCTGGGGCTCCTCTGGGTCCAGTTAAAGTCTGTATTTGATGGTTCTACCATCTGTCCTCAGTAGATTTATTGGTGCCATATGCTCTGTGGACACACGGGCACCATGTGTGGGTACCAGTATATCGCCACTGTCACCATCACCACCGCTGCTGCCACCACCGTCATCACCATCACCCCCTCCATGTCTCACTCACTCTATGGGTATATACATATATATTATGTGAGCTATATAGAGATATATTGATATAGATAGGCGCTAGATTAATAAGTAGATGACAGACAGATAAATAAAGATCTTTGTTAGTCTGGAGAACTAGCAGAGACTACTAGTTCTGAAATGTCTGTCCACCTTTAACTAGGGGTGCTCGCTCCAGCTGCTATTTGCATGATAATTATTCAAAAATGGAAACAAAGGATGTTACCTAAGACAAAGATGCACGCTTCTGTATATTCCGGCGGTTTACTTCCATTCCATAGGTTGGTGATGCAGAACTCTAATCCTGACCTTCCCTGTCAAACCCCTGGTCTAAATCATCCATGCATTATTGGTTTTGTTTACCAAAAACAAAGAGACTAGTAAGTAGTATAATTTTTTTTCTGTTTTGTTATTCCACAATTACCCCTTTAAAAATAATTCTCCGTGTGAACAACTGCTTCTCCAAAATGCCAAGGTCAAATTGAATTCTATTTCTATTCTCTAAAGAGCTGGTCACCTGATGTGATGTTGGTGTCACTGAGCAAAGGCAGCTCTGGACTTGGAGTTCCAGTACAAACCCTTCTAGCAGCTTCAGGATGGTCCTGAGGAAAGGATTGGACTTCCACCTCCAGGGAGGCGATGCGAAGACGGACATCTAAGGCTTGGCAAGGTTACATGGGACTTGCACACATCTGCTATGACACTAATTTGTGCATGATTTAAACGTACCAGTGAACAGTAAACCCACACTCACCTAGATGAGGAAGCTGAAGTTCAAAGAAAGGAATCAGGGTGTCAGTGCTACAATGTTAACATCTATGTTAAAGTTTAAAAAAAAAGAAACCATACTATGGTTTCCAGCAATGAAATTTCCTGAGTGTCAGTTTAAGGGGCACTACGGAAGTTTGTTCTCCTGGAAGACGCTTTGTGATGTATGCTAAGACAGTGAAGAAAACACACGTAACCGTGTTGTATAAATTCATGAAATATAGTGTGTCCCTCAGAGGAAGGAATTCTGTTTCAAGGGTTCATCTCATCACGTGGCCCCATATCCGGGGCAGGGAACCTCGTGCTGGACCACACGACCCACAGGCCAGGGTCACAGGATGTGAGCAGTGCAGCAGGAGCCTGTGCCCGGCACTACAATCAGGGTGACACAATCACTGGTGATTCTTTCTAGGGACACTCAGCAACTGTGCAAGACGGTGAGCCCAGTGACATCAAGAATTTAAGATGACACCGTTCAGAATTCTTCAGAGAACCTTCAGGATTATATGTACTCTCTGTTATTAAAAGTGGGCCCAATTCTAAAACTAACATTACAAGAGCGCATCTGAGTCCTGTGTAACACAGTCTCCTACGGGATGTGGGTGACGTGTAAACGAAGTTCCTCGAGTGAGAGTGAAAGTCTTCCTCACATAAACTCATTTAAGGCAATGGGGATAAGCCTGAGTTGTTGTTTTTTTTTAACTGAGGTGGAGCTGGCTTTTGGCTTGTTTCTATGGTTTCAAGACTTGAACCCAGAGCTACCCCACCAGCCGCAGCCTGACTTTTGGATGAGAAACGTTGAGTCTAGAAACTAAGATAAAGCCTTTATAATTGAGGGAAAGAACGCGCTTCTCCCTGAATGGCCAAATGTCTTTCTCTTTCTGGAGGCTGAGATGTCCTCTGACTTCCACATTTCCAGAAACTTCCATGTGGGGAGACCAGCAACAGGAACAGCTGGCTGTACCCTTTCCCAAGCAGTTCTACTGCCTGTAACGAGCCTCCATTTAGGAGGCAGGACATTCCATCTGTTTCTACCATCTCCAGCCCTTACTCCTACTAACGCTCTCCCAGCACGGCTGTGACCGGCACAAGAAGCGCTGGTACCGAAGCACGCAGGTTTTATCCGCTTGCCGTCACCTCAAGGCGGATGCTATTTCCTGCCGCCTTAGGCTCTCCTAGCTTCGGAGTCTACCTCTCTAAGCACAGGGCTCAAAAACCACTACAGAGCCTGTGCTATCTCGCTACAGAATGATAATGAACGGGACTGCTCAGAGAAATACCAGGCACACTGTAACATTCTAATAATATTGCACGGAGGACCAACAAATACGAATGCTACCAGAAGACAATGGCTGGCAACTCGAAAGAACAAGACAAAGAATAATGAACCTGGCTACGGAATAAAGACCTTGGGTGAAAATTAGGAGGAATTTGCCTATGAATGGCTACAAAGTTTCAGAAAAGACTCCCCAACATGAGGAGTGTGAATATACATGAAAGCCTGAAGACTGGGATAAGGCACTGAGTTTATCACTGGTTTAAGCACACCTGCAGACTGTTTTCTACCCTGGAGTCCAGAGCAGAAAAACCTGTAGCTGCACAGCATATAACCGCTCACTGTGTCTAAGAGACAAGGCTCAGATGAAGGGTACACAGTCAGTGTAACAAGTCAGGCTGTGCTCCAATACACGCCTGACTTTGGTAAGTCATGTAAGTACACTGCAAAGTAGCAATGATAAATTCAGGAACAGTAATTTATCATCATTCAAAAGCCTCGGGGACTTACATACTTCAATGTGCTATGCTTGCATCAGTACCACCAACCCTAGAGTAATGCAGGCATTGCGACAAACTAAGATAACACTAGGACACCACCACAATGAGGGATCCTTACAGACTGCTTTGAAATTGGGGTAAGAAAACTTGGCATTTAGCTCTGTAAGAATTTTCCTCAACGGTAATATGAAGACCTACACATAAGCTTAGCCATGAACTAGACTTTGAGACAAAGGTTAATGACCAGGACTTCACTGGGGAGTCTTTGGGGTGAGCAACTGTAGGAGAGGGCAGAGCACTGTCCTGGGCTGGGAATGGACCTTACCAAGACTTCAAGTCCCTGACTGTTGACTGCTTGCTCTGTATGACCGGGATGATATGGATCTGTCTTCTGATGAAGTGAAGGAGACCCAGTGTGAGACGCGTTAGGAAGCAACACTCTTGGCAGCAAGCATCCCAACGCAGGGACTCTGGGCATGCACTGAGGTGCACAACATACAATCAAGCCTAATCATTACACGTCTAAAGACTCCACGACCAAATAATGCAAGCTGAAAACGTTGATCTTTTTCAAGCTAAAGACAGGCAGAACTGGCCTGAGCCAACACTACTCAGAAAGTGGTTACCTTTGAGGATTGTTAATGAGGATGGACATATAGAACCTTCTGAAGCAATAGAAAATGCCTTTATTTTGATCTAGAGTATATATAGGACTTAACTGTTGTCTGTACACACACAAACGTAAACACATATATATGTATGCGAGTTTATCATAGATTCGTAAAGGGAAAGTCTTAATGTTTTTAAGATAAATTTACACAGCATTGCAACATGTAAACTGTAAATTTTAAATGTTCAAAAGATTTAAATTTGTTTATTACTGTAATACTTTGATGAGTAAAATTATTTCAATTCTTTGTTCTTGAAGCCTTTTGAATATCTCAAACACAAAAGGCAAAGTGATAAAGTGGGTGTTGAGTGAACTTAACTAATCTAAGAAAAGAAAAGACAAACGAGCAAGCAAGACAGTAAGCCGCAGACGAGCAGAACTGCCAGGCAGAGCAGAGCCACATTTCTGCAGACTAAGTGCACAGCTGCCACCTAGCAGACAAAGTTGGTGTGACCTCTGAAAGGCTGGGCATAGCTTCAAAAACCAGACACACCGAAACACATTTCCTGACAATACTCTGGAAACGTAGAGCTTAAATCCTACCTGCTAGTTTGGACAGCAGCTAACTGACCAAATGTTTATGCTCTAAAGAAGCCAATCAAAGCTCGAAGCCAGGGCCGGTACTGGGAAGCTCCGAGGTCTCAAATCCTACCCCACTTTACAGTGTGCGCTCTGTACTAGTTCCAAGGCTGTGGCTTGCCCTGTACAGCCTCCAGAGGGGCAGGCAAATCCCAGTTGTACCCTCTATCTACTCTTTTCCAAACACCTGGAGTCTCGAGGTGCCGAGTAACAGAAAGAAAGCGGCACATTGTGTGTGGGGTGCTGGGTAGAGGTGCAGAGCGCACTTAAGGTTTCCTCCTCGGGGGAGCTCTGAGCATCTGCAGTCCAGGAAGTGGGGCCTGGTCTTCTTTGTTTTAACAGCAGAGTTTCCCACTCAGGTTTCATCACCTCTGCAGCGTTTCTCCATCCTACTAAGGGCAACGCTTTACAGAGCTCTAAAGTTAAGGAGTAACTGATTTCTTGGTTAGGCATGGGCACGCGTGCGCACACACACACACACACACACACATGCACATGCATGCACACACACACATGCATGCACATGCACGCGCGCGCACACACACATGCACGCACACTCACACACACAGTCTACAGTTAATCTGGAGAACACCAGGCTCCTAAATAGACATCCAATCGGCAGACAGGACATGGCAATAGCTCACGCCACTTTTCCTGAACACTAGGTTAAATGCCATTACTTCATTACTTTCTGACACTTGAGCGTTCTGACCTAAGTAGGGCCTTCCAGCCTTAGCACAGTATGTTACAGCCATGGTAATTTTTCAGTAATTAAAAAGACGCTCACAGCTACTGTCACCCTAACCAGCACACAGACACCTTCCAACAGTAACAGGCCCATGATGTATGATTTCCATCTGTGTGCTGTGATTACCATTACATCAATAAAGAAACTGCTTTGGACCTATAGCAAGGCAGAACGTAGCTAGGCGGGGAAGATGGAACTAAATGCTGGGAAAAAGAAGGGCGGAGTCAGAGAGAAGCCACGGAGCCACTGCTGGAGACAGATGTGGTGATACACAGATTACTAGAAATGGGTTAAATTAATATGTAAGAGTTAGCCAATAAAAAGTTGGAGCTAATGGGCCAAGCCGTGATTTAATTATTACAGTTTCTGTGTGATTATTTTGGGAGTCTGGATGGCCGGGAAAGAAACAGGGGCCCTCCCTACTACAGGCCCAACTCCAGCCAGTAACAATTTCATAAAAGGAGGCCACTCAAGTCCTACAATCAGAAACAACTGAGGTACAAAGGAACGAGGACTGAGGGTACAGCGGTCAGGAAGTGTGGAGCAGCAGCAGTGTAGACAACTGCGTGGACCAAGCACTGAAGTATGGAGTTTAAAGAAATCCCAAGAGCCCACCCAGCAGTCACATGACTACAGTGGCAGGGTCCACTCTGGCCCTTGGTTTCTATGAGGTAGGACAAGTCAATTCACAGCTGCCAAACTCAATTTCATCAGCTATGTTTACCAAAGTGGGATTTCCACAGTGTTTCCCATAGACTTAAAAACAAAGTCAGGGCCATGCCTTCTAAGAAAAGGATTTCCAGATCAAGCAAGAGCAGGAAAGTATATACACTATAGACTACCTTTAGATTCACGATCATAGGTTAGGGTAGATAAAGGCTCTAAAAAGTTAAATGTGGGCCTTTTGAGACATCACCTTCCCAAGTGAAGGGTCTCCTAAATAACCTCTAAGGAACACAATATCAGAAAGCACGTGTTACTATTCTCAGAATACTAAAGACAGAATTATCATAAGACATACCAAGACTACTTCACCAAGAGCTGTGATGGCAAGGACCTACACATCTTTGACACCTGTGACCGGAGCAACACTTTTCATGGCAGCCAGAAGGTAGCAGCAAGCCAAGAATCCAATACCAAACGAATGCATAAATAAAATGTATACACACTGATATAGTTCACTACGTTGCCCAGGCTAGGATCCCTGGCACTAGAATTACAGATGTAAACGGACCTGGCTTAGGAAACCCTTCACATGGCACAGCATAACGGGAAGTATATGAAGTGCAGTAAGCCAGACACAGACGGTCTAACGTTTCCACTTTTATGAGTTCCTGTAGCATCAACTGGTAGAGACAGGAAGTAGAATGGCAGCTGCCACATACAGGAGAAGAGGGAGGAGGAACGGGGGCTTTGTTCAATGAGCCCTGGGCTGTAACCTGGGAAGAGGAAAATGACCTAGAAGTGGGTCGCTAATAAATGTACAATAACTGAGTGCACCTAACACCCCTGACTATATATTAAAAAGGGTAAATTTCCTGTTAAGTGTATTTTACCCTAAGTGAAAAAATTAAAGCTACTCTAACAATGAATTGGTTTTCTCTTAATTCTAATATTCGCTCACTATGAAATTAATAAAGTAGTTGACATAAATTTCCTCACCTCCGCAACACTACAAATGGACCCCAAGGCTTCACCGCGGAAACCATAGGTTGTCAGGTTCTCGAGGTCTTCGTGACTGTTTATCTTGGAGGTGTAGTACTTGACAGCCATCACAGGGACGTCCACAGCCTTGATGCCCTGGCCATTGTCCCGGACCTCGATTTTATCAAATCCGTAGTTCTCCTAGGCAAAATGAGGAATACTTTCAGAAGTTGATAAAAAAAAAAAAAAAACTTAAACGGCGATCACATATAAAAGTGCAGATTAGGCAATCCGGTGTTTGACAGCTTTAAGGGAGAGGAGGTCCCATTCTTTAGCTGTTAGCGCCTAGGTACAGGACAAGGAGCAAGGGGCTCAATTTTTTTTGGACCTCAACTCAACTATAACACAAGGAGGTCAAACTAATCTCCTGAGTGTTCTATCAACTTGTTTACTTGCATAGATATTTGTGGTAATTAATATTTAAACTCAAGTTAAAAGTCCGCCATAGATTTTATATATATCACCCCCCGAATGAAATAAAACACTATCCCCAGCAAAAACTCACCTGCTCTATTCACCAAGAATCCAGCAACCATTATTATTTAGTCTGATCTTTAATAAGTTTTCCCTTATTGCTTTCATAAAAATTAAGTATTTAGTACCTTATAATTTTAAAAATTTCTCATTATAAATATCATCAAACAGAATATTGCTGAGAAAACATATCTAACTTAGTAATCTCTTCTAAATTTGAAAATAGAGAAAGCAAACGCCATTCATAGCTTAATCCTGTGATACTGAGCTCTGCACATACAAGAGAAACCAAATTCCTATAATGAGCCTGTTTCCCATGAATACGGTCACCAACTTAACAGCCTCATTCCGAAAAGCAGACATCACCATGGTGACCACTACAAGGAGGAAGAGCTTCTGGGATTTATACTGGCTTCATATCATACAAGGGTATCACACTGCAGTAACCTAAGCTCACACGGTAGCTTGTCGGTACTCTTAAAAACACACCACGCATGCAAAGCATTACCAGGAAATACCTGTGATTTTGGCGTCAATCAAAAATTGTCTGACAGCCTGGAAACAGCATGTCTGCTTCATCTTTATCAAACAACAGACAAAAACATCAACCAGAGAAATGTCGATCTTGCAGCATAAATACGTCCAGGAATGTGAATGAAACAGGTCTGGGTGTGGTGTCAGGCCCAGCTGAGCAGCTCATTTAGAAATCCTGAAGTAGATGAGCAAATCTCCGGGTAGGTGACGGTGCTAATTACCTTATAAGGACGCTTCCACGGGCTTGTGCATTGTTTTAAGAAAACATTTTGTCTTTGAGAGACACTTAGAACAAGAAACATATTTTAAGAGATAAACAAAACAGGAAAGAGGAACAGGTAAAGGCCCACAGGAAGTAGGAATGAGATGTATCTGTGTCTCCCGGCGAGTCATAAAGACACTGTCACTTGTACTCTAATCAGACCAACTGTATAAAATGCCTAAGAAAAATGGTCACTCGTGGGCCTTAATTCAATAAACTATTTTTTCACACCTTATTTAAAGCAGTGGTTCCCAACCCTCCTGATGCTGCGATCCTTTAATACAGTTCCTCATGTTGTGGTGACCCCACCATAAGCTTACTTTCGTAATTTTGCTATTGTTACGAATCGTCACATAAATAAAATACCTGACATACAAGCAGCTATCTGATGCGCAACCCTGTGAAAGGGTTGTTCGACCCCCAAACGGGTCTTCTCAACCCACAGTGAGAAGTGCTGATTTCAAGGCACAACTGGGCAGTCATTCTGCGGCTGTGCTCCTGGGTACAGCAGCAATTGTAGACTCTCTGGACGTACAGCAGGGTATGCATGCACACTCCTCAGCCTCACTCGTCATCTCAAACGGCAAGAGTGAAGCTTCATGACTGCCGAACAAAGCCCCCAATTTAACCTGGTGGACCCCAAGCCCCCTAAGAGAAACCTGAAGTCGGGAACACTTGACTCACTACTAGCTAATGAAGGGACTCAGGCAAGTTTTGGGAACACTGATGCTTTGTAAAACTGTTAACATTTTTTATGAGATGTACTTGGGAATTAAACCCATCTAAATTTTATCTGTTAATAAGCAAAAGCAAGATCCTCTCATTACAAAATATCTCTGTCACAATTATGTGACAGTACTAGCAATAACACAAATATCTGATAATTAGATTTTAAAAAACATATTCTTGCTTTCAGTAATATAAACTTCAACTTCTAGTATATAATAGATAATAGGTAGGGTGGACACAAAAATATAAGGTCTAACTCTATGAGCTTGACATTTAAAAAGGGGGGAAAAGCATCCAGACTAACTTCAGCGTGTCACCAGCACTGGGGGAAACATCCAGACTAACTGCACAGTGTGTCACCATCACTGGAGGAAACATCCAGATTAACTGCAGCGTGTCACCAGCACTGGGGGGAACATCTAGACTAACTGCAGTGTATCACAGCACTAGGGGGAACATCCGAACTGCAGGGTGTCACCATCACTGGAGGAAACATCCAGATTAACTGCAGTGTGTCACCAGCACTGGGGGAAACATCCAGACTAACTGCAGGTGGCACCAGCACTGGGGAAAACATCCAGACTAACTGCAGTGTGTCACCAGCACTGGGGGGAACATCTAGACTAACTGCAGTGTGTCACCAGCACTGGGGGAAACATCCAGACTAACTGCAGTGTGTCACCAGCACTGGGGGAAACATCCAGACTAACTGCAGTGTGTCACCAGCACTGGGGGAAGCATCCAGACTAACTGCAGTGTGTCACCAGCACTGGGGGAAGCATCCAGACTAACTGCAGTGTGTCACCAGCAGTGGAGGGAACATCTAGACTAACTGCAGTGTGTCACCAGCACTGGTGGTGCTTCCTAAACGATTCCCATCCATAAGTTCTTTTTTCTTCTCTATTTTCTGGTTGTTAGAGAC
>JAQHUG010000153.1:1634581-1655844 GCA_028555095.1 Dicrostonyx torquatus | reverse complement strand
ACCCTGTGAGGGAAGAGTAAAGACTCACGCGGAATTCAGAATCCACTGCGTGACTGCTGACATCACGGCGGAGTTTCTTTAGAAGTAGGGAGCCTACTGCCATCCACAAAACAGCCGAAACGACAGAGGGAAAGAACAGGCCAGGTTCTGGTCTTCAAAGTTAATCGTTAAATAACCATCCTCATCAATTTTCCAACCCCAGGGTAAGAGAAGAACTAGGGAGGCAGTGCTTGGATGCTGCTGGTCAGGTTGTTCGAGAAAAGCCATGCCTGACTTCCTGAAATTAGCCATTGTCTCTGTATTCGTTCAGGAGTCTAAGTAATCTTTGAATTCATTATCTTTATGTCTTACGATTTCAAAATGTGTAGTCTATGACTCATTTAAGAATATACTTTTTTGATGTCATTTATTACATATAATACTCGCATATTTTGAACCATCCATTTATCCCTGGATAAAGCTAACTTGGTCATAGTGGGTAATCTTTCTTTAATTAATTTATGATCAAAATATATTATCGTTTGTTTTTAATAGGTGGCAAGAAGACTTTCTTTAACCAGACGTCCAGAATATTCTACGATGAGTGGTGGGAAGGCTATAGAACATTTGGCCAAACAAGGAAATAGATCCCATTTTACTCTCAATCCTCCCATGCAGAATGCTAAGAACTGCGATTTTTCTTTTACGGGACTTCAGCATGTTATCGATAAGCTGATAAAACAGAAGGAGAAGGAGGAAGGCATTGAGAAGGGGCAAATCCTGTCCTCCGCCGCAGACATTGCAGCTGCGGCGCAGCACGTGACCGCATGCCACCTTGCCGTGAGAACGCATCGTGCTGTTCTGTTTTGCAAGCAGAGAGCGTTGTTACCGCCAACGGACGCAGTCTTAGTAAGCTTCGCCCACGAGCAGCGGTTCACTTCCCAGCGTGTCGCTTTGGATTTAGGGCCTTGTGTCTCCTGCTGGACAGGGTAGAACAATACAGAAGAAAAGCGGTGTGTAGCCATTATGAAGGTAGACAGAACATCTTTCTGGAGCAATCTAGAGCCTGTGTAGAAAAACAAAATTCCGCCGGGCGGGGGTGGCGCACGCCTTGAATCCCAGCACTTGGGAGGCAGAGGCAGGAGGATCTCTGTGAGTTCGAGACCAGCCTGGTCTACAAGAGCTAGTTCCAGGACAGGCTCCAAAGCCACAGAGAAACCCTGTCTTGAAAAACCAAAAAAGAAAAAGAAAAACAAAATCCCAGGCTACATTTTCTCTTTGAATTTGAAGAGGATTTGCCATAAGGAAACCAGAGTAGCCATTGTGGCTCCTATTTCTAGAAAACTAGGCTGCTAGCCTCCGTCCTTTAGTGAACCCTTTTACAAGTGCTTACGACTTGATAATCTTCCTATTTAATAGTCTTAAATCTTTGAAAATGGAAATGTCTAAATTTGGCAGATCGCAAGATGGGATATTAAAAGTGGATATTAGAGGTGATGGTTTTGTAATGGTAAGATGATGTGACAAAAACCAAAAGTACAACTGCAGTCTAAAATATTGATGCCTTGTGACTGCAGATGTGGCTGAGACACTTTCTGAGACTAAGAAATTTAAAATGCCAGCAGTGAATGCGTGCTGGCTTAAAACTGGGATTAGTGTCTCCAGATTTTTATTGTGCAAATACTCATTACGTAGCCCCAAGAGTTTCTTGTTGGGTAGAGCTGGTTTTTCCCCCAAGTGTGGTAACAGCTTGCTTCCTATCCGTACGCGATAGCGTTTGATAACCGCCTTCCCTGTTCTTTCAGGTTGTGTCTGGAGGTGTGGCAAGTAACTTGTATATCCGAAGAGCGCTGGAGATCGTAGCAAATGCCACACAATGCACCTTGCTGTGTCCTCCTCCAAGGCTGTGCACTGATAATGGCGTTATGGTCGCGTGGTAAGCCACAGATGTGACTCCTTTGTAACCATGTATTTAATCGTTAACGTCTTACCACACTAAATTTTCTTTCTTTCAACCTTGAGGCTGTTGATTTTTGTCTCGGTGTTATTTTTGTCTTTGTTTTATTACTGTTTTTCAGGAATGGGATTGAAAGATTACGTGCAGGCTTGGGCATTTTACATGACGTAGAAGACTTCCGGTATGAACCAAAGTATGTAGACCATTTATCCTGTTTACACAAATTATAAAAGAGAAAGAAAGCCTGGAGCATGGTTTTTTACATAGGAAGTTTTTGTTGATATTCTGGTTGGTAGTTTAAGGAAAATTAGTGGTTTTCATTGATACAGTTGAGAAATAGGTGATATGAAATATTTCTGCTACAGAATCAAATAATAAAATTTTTTTCCAAACCATATATGAGTCATGGCCTATTTCTATAGGCCATGAATAATGTTGATGCGTTGTTTATTTCTTACAGAAAAGCACACATTTTAGGACTGGAGAGATGGGTTGGTAGTTGGGGTCTGTTTCCAGTACCCACGTGCGGCTCATGGTTACCCTTCCTCCGGTTTTAGGGGACCCAGCACCCTGACCTCCATGGCTCGTGAATGCAGATGGCATACATACGTGCACTCCAGCACACACATACACATAACGTATTTTTATTAACAGGAAGGAAGCCCTCTCCGTGAGCTGTACTTCTGTGATGTGTAGCGTTATCTAAGGGCGGTTGGTGTATTAGCAGACTTACGGGAACCGTGCAGGTGTGTTGTCACCGCGCTCCTCTGGCAATCGATGGGAGAGAGCCAGGAGGCAGCTGTTCACTGCAAGCTTATGGCCTCTCTCAAACCGTAGGTCCAAGAGCAGTTTTTTAATTTGCTATCAAGTTCTGTTCAGGTTAGGGAATAATTTAGGGCAATTATGTTTCCTAATCTGACATAATTATATGTGAACATTATTTCTTTCTGCCGCTTTGAACTTCTTGGCTCCAGAGAGTTGAGCTTGCCCTGCAGACTGGTGATGTCGGTTGTGGATGACCAGAGTTTAGGGGAGTGTCTGAAAGAACCACTTTGGGTGCAGCTTATCTGACGATACTGGCTGCTCACTTGTGCCCCCTTGTGGCAGAGTCGAGGCTGGAGCCGATGGCTTTGTCCTGCTGGGGTCAGGGGAATTTGAGGTTTCACTTTGTCTACTGAGACAGAATAGATGGACGGGTGAGCGGTGAAGAGCTTTCAGTCTGGAAGAGCAAGGGCAGGGACAGACCAGCTGTGGACTCTGAGGAATCGTGGAAACCGCGGGAGCAGCAAACCTGTAAACAAATGTAGGCTTGGCTTATGTGTTAAAATGCGCTTTCCATTTGGACCTCTGTGAAAGACTACCGACTATGGCGTCTTTTGTTGTGTTTTATGGCTCGTTTTAAGGGTTATTTTTCCATTTGCTTTTCTGTTGTTTGTTTGATAGTTTGTAGAATTCAAGGTTCTGCATGTACTTAGACACTCTGCCGTTGAGCCATTGAACTATGTATCCCCAGCCTTCGTCTTGTTTCTTATGAATGAGGTCGTGCCGTGCATCGCCCTGGTTTGTGTATAAGGATCGTCGCCACCTATGCCAGCTCCCCGTTGCTGCCACCATTGTCCAGACTCCAAGCTGATAATGCGCAGAAGCTGCTAGGTTGTGAGGCGACTAGAATGTGATGTGGCCTCTGCTTTTCATGCAGGTGTCCTCTTGGAGCAGACATATCCAGAGAAGTCGCAGAGGCTGCCATAAAAGTCCCACAGTTAAAAATGACAATTTGATTTGTTGATTTTTAAAGGTCTTTACAGGTAACATTTCAAACAATAAAATTAAAAGTTATCTTTTTGGTATCAAATATATAAATATATTTATTAGGCATCAAGACTTTTAGTAAGCATGTGTGTATGTATGTATGCATGTGTATATGCATGTGTGTATGTATGCATGCATGTGTATATGCATGTGTGTATGTATGCGTGTATGTATGTATGCATGCATGTGTATATGCATGTGTGCATGTATGCATGCATGTATGTATGTATGTGTGTATGTATGCATGTGTGTATGTATGTATGTGTGTATGTATGCATGTGTGTATGCATGTGTGTATGTATGCATGCATGCATGTATGTATGTGTGTATGTATGCATGTGTGTATGTATGCATGCATGCATGTATGTATGTGTGTATGTATGTATGCATGTGTATATGCATGTGTGTATGTATGTGTGTATGTATGCATGTGTGTATGTATGCATGCATGCATGCATGTATGTATGTGTGTGTGTGTATGTATGTGTATAGTCCTGAGGGGACATGTGTGTGTGCATGATAGCAAGGAGTCATTCACAGTTCAGGTGTTAGACCAGGAATGCTGTCAACCTCCCTTGAGACCAGGCTCCTCACTGTCTACAAGCCTTTACAGATATTTCAAAAAAAAAAAAATACCTTTGGGAGAAGTACAGTGGTTCTTTTGATTCCTGGTCCCATAGAGTGAACTAACTTTCTTCAATGAGAGCAGTTATGGAATCAAACCAGGTGTCAGACCCCTGAGTTATGACAAAACCTGACCAACAGGATATGGATTACTATTTGAGCAACTTATTCGGTGTCATGCTTAGAAGACTATGTGCTTTTAATTTTTGTCTAATTGGGCCACATACTTTCACAGCCATTATTTTTTAAATTGTGTCTGCTAAGATGAAAATAAACGAGATGAGAAAGGCTTGTTTTGGATTATTTTCTCTGAAACTTGGTATCGCAGATAGTGTAAATTTATCAATTTTTTTCTGTCTAAAGTAGCTATATACTGTTTGGGGCTGTAAGCGCATTCCTACTGGGGCTGCAGAGATGGCTCAGTGGTTAAGGATATGTCTTGTTCTTGCAGCTCACAGGTGTCCATAACTCCAGTTCCAGTGGATGCAGCATCCTTCTCTGACCTCCTGGGGGCACCAAGCATGCATTATTTAACACTAACATAAATGCAAGCAAAACACTCCTACACATAAAATTTTTAAAAATTATAATAAATCTTAATTTTTTTAAAGGACCAATGTTACTATGTCCATTGCTTTGGCCACTAACTGTTTATATTTTGCCCTCTATACTGGACCAAGTTGTTAATATTGTGAGCTTTCTAATCTTTGGTGACATGTTTTATTGAAAAGGTAAAGATAAAAATTTAGCATAGAAAACCCTTTTTGTCAGGTAACTCACTCTATAACATTCCAACAGAAGAATTACAGGCATGTACAACCATTCTTAACTAGAATGAAAACGTAACTTATCTTAGGCCTATTTTAAGGTGGCTTCTCAGAAAGTTCCAGAAGTAATTCTTTTATTTAGTTAATGATCACCTGTTTTCTCCTAGAAATGAAGCATCTGGAAATAGCCATCACTTAAAATAGCTTCTATTCTTTGTTGTTAGATTGCTGTTAAAGATAGGATTGGAAAGAAGTAATGAGTAAAAGCAACAGCTAGTTCAGGAATTCACATTTGATATTTGGATTTGTGTTTTGTACATGTGATTATGAATTAACAAACTTTCCGTGACTACTACTATAAGTTCATATAAATTGTTGAGGAAAACTTACCAAAATTTATATTATGAATATATTTACAATCTATGTTTTAAAAATGTTAAAAGTTGTTCCAGGTGTTATAATCATGACTATATATTAAATTACTTCATAATACAAATAAGGGGAAAATATAGCTAACAGAAATTAATGAAACCTGGATAGCAGCCATGTCTTTTAATCCTTTGAGTACTTGCTACGAGGAAAGGAAGGAAGGGAAAGGAGATTAGAATCAGGGAGCAACACTGAACTCATCAACACGTGACTAAGGCTGGGTGGGTCACTGTATGTAGCTCACGCTGGTCTTGAACTCTTAGCAAACCTCCTGTGTGAACATACCAAGTCCTTGATTACAGGTATGGTCCAGCATGCATGGTAAACCTCAGTATGTCCGTATATGATTTTTTTTAAGAGAAAATAATAGAATTGATAAAAGTTAATCATGAAGAGTTGAGGGTATCCTCCCCTGTAAGGTTCAAGGGGCTATGCCAGAGAGGAGACAGAAAGACTGTAAGAGCCAGAGGGGATGGATGGCTCCAAGGAAACAGTAGTCTCCAGGCACAACAGGACTGATGTACATATGAATTCAAATGTGGCAGCATGCACAGGGCCTCCACAGGTTCAAGGCAGATAAGGTCCCAATACTGAGAGGAATTCTTTGTATGCTGCAAATGTGTTTTGTTACTATTGGTTAACAAGGAATCTGCTTTGGGCCTGTAGCAGGGTAGAATAAAGCCAGGCGGCAAATCCAAGCGGAGATATAGAAAGTAGGCAGAGTCAAAGAGACGCCATGTAGCTGCTGAAGGAGACAGACGCCGGAACTTTACCTAGTAAGTCACAGCCTCGTAATATAAGTGGGTTAACTTAAGATGTAAGAGTTAGTTTATAAAAGCCTGAGCTAATAGGCCAAGCAGCATTATAATCAATATAGTTTCTGTGTGATGATTTTCGGATCTGGGTGATGGAAAACGAACGAGCAGTTGCTGCCTACAATTGGCGCCCAACATGGGGTCACGAACCCACGATCCTGGGTAGGGAAATGAGCAAGTAGTCTCTCTTTACAGAAGTGGACATGAACTCACATTCTCTAACCAACAAACTGTCTCCAACTGATAATCCACTGGCAAAGGAAAGATTATTTTTCTCCAGTGGCGTCTAACTGGCTGTATTAACTACACTCAAGGAGAAGCTCTATGCCCAGCAGCAGATGGCCAACACAGAGTGAACTCAGTGGCATTTTTGTAGACTTTTGGTCTCACATTGCTTTGTTTGGGAATTTTTGTTTATTTTACTGGTCTTCTGCCTTTATAATGTGGTTCCAATTTCGTGTTTGTATGGGGTTTGTGTGTGTTTTATGTTTTTTTTTTTAAATTCTAGTTTATTTGGGGTGTTTGTCATGTGCCTATTTGTTCTCTAAAGAGAAAAAGAAAGTGTGTGGAGGTGACTGGGCAGGGAAGATCCGAGAGGAGTGTGGAGAGGAGAAACCACTAGACTATTTCATTAAAATTTATTTCAACAAAATATATTTTTTTTAAAAGTTGGCAGTGATTCTTCAGCAGAAATACTGTTGTCAGGATAATCTGTTTAAGCCAGTTTCTCAGAAAGTGTCTGTGGCTGTATACAAAATATCTTCAGCCCACCTGAAACTACCTCAAGGCTTGGTTGTTCATGATCAGAGGCTTAATAACAACATCAAGAGTTACCCTTAATGACACTGAGAGAATGAGAGTGTCTTATCATTTGATTCACTTCTTTCATTTTTGGGGGGCTTTTGTTTTGCTTTGTTTTTTGTTTGTTTGCTTGTTTTTCAAGACAGGATTTCTTCGTGTAGCTTTGGCTGACCTCACTCTGTTTTGTTTTTTGTTTTTTCGAGACAGGGTTTCTTTGTGGCTTTGGAGCCTGCGCTGGAACTAGCTCTTGTAGACCAGGCTGGCCTCGAACTCACAGAGATCTGCCTGCCTCTGCCTCCCGAGTGCTGGGATTAAAGGTGTGTACCGCCACCACTCAGCTGATTCACTTCTTTCTAATATTGAACATACATTTCCTTCAGCAGTTCCTATATTATAATCCATCAGAAAAGGGCAGCTCAGAGCAGTTGATAAAGCAGAATTTAAATCACACTTTGTTTTGCAGTGATTAAGAACACAGATGGACTCTGTGAAAGCTACCACCATCACACCATTATTATAGCAACTATTTGTTAATATTCGTGGTGAATGCTTACTGCAGCCCCGGTGGGTAGGGGATTACAGGAAGGCCTTCAGAGTGAGTAGAGAAAGGGGCGGGGAAGTGGGAGTACCAAGTGAAGCCTTGCTTGCATTTATCTTACCCGTCTCCTGCTGTAAAGGACCAAGGCTTGCAGCTATTACTATGGGACTTTTGAGCAAAGACCTCATATAGTTCTCTGCCAAAAGAATGTGCTCTCCAGACGCAGAGCCTAGGCACTTTCTGTTGGTAATGGGACAGCTCCAGCGGCCACACATTTAGTCAGCCCCTTATGTGCCTGATGGGCAGTGACTCAGATATTAGGTTGAGTGTTTCCGTGTTATACATTTTGGCAATGCTTATTGCTTACCAGCGTAAGTGCTGTAACAGCGTGCGCATGTGGACACTCTAACTCAGCACACCAACTCAAAAACGTTTTCAAGTCTTGACACTTATAGATATATAGACACTCATATGTACCTGTATTGATCAGTGCAACCATGACAGACCGCAAACTAACAATACTGAGACTGGGCCTCACCATTACAAAATAACCAGGAAAAGGCACAGACAGTACCCTTCGGGAGACCAATCAGAATTGAGACAAAAGTGCCAGCTGCTTCAGAACATAGACTAGCTTACCAAACTTGTCTCTAGGTTGCCAGTTTCCTTGCAGCAAAGCCGGCACCAATCCCTGTTTGACCAGACTTCTCTTACCTCACTCCTGCCCACTCAGGATCTGAATCCAGAATTCCCCTACCCCCCATCCTTTTCTCCTTAAAAGCCCTGCCGTAGCTGAGCTCGGTGCTCTCCCTCATCCAATCACTGTGCCAGAATGGATGGACAAACGGACAGACGGACAACTGGAGATCCCAAGCTAAAGCTTGCAGTAAAGGCTCTTTGTTTTCGCATAGGAACTCAGACTCCTGGTGATCTCTGGGTGGGGGGACTCATGATGCGGGCATAAGAATATACAAATGTATTATCTGCTCATGACAGTTGACAAATGAATGTGACAGGTATAAGTGGAGGCATCTACAGAAACTCTACTTATTTTTTGAAGCAATAACAAGCCCGATGTTAAATTCCATGCGAAACACGGAAAAGATCTGTTCAGTATTAAATAGACCTTCCATTCAAACGACGCAGACTTCATCCCCTGAGAGACCACTCGAGAATCATTTCATGTTCAAATGCTTCTTTATTTTTTTTTTAATTACTAGCTTTCTGTGGGCTCTGGATTGGCTTTCTGCTCCTGCTGCCGAAGCTTGCTCAAACACACTATTCTTGGTCTTGATACATTTATGATATCGGCTGAAACTCCAGAGGAAAAAGAGAAAATGTTGTGGTAAACATTGGTGTTCTTGGGTGTCCGGAAGAGCCCCATGAAGTTAGTTACAGGAGGGATTAAAGTCAGGGAATCCTTTGGCTGGATTCTCGGTCTTGCTTTTCTTCGGTGCTCTTTCCCTGGAAGGAAGAGGCCACGGTTAAAAGGGCTCTGAAGTCAAGGGCCCCAACTATAATATGATCTCTTTGCCTAACTAAAATGGATATCAGCTTTCTGCAGATACTCCTGAATAAATGTTTCTCTTCTCTTTTTAAAGAAATTTTATTTTGTGTATATATGCACACGCATGCACACGTGTGTGGATATATGCAACGTGTGGGTGCCCACTGAGGCTGGAGAAGGGTGTCACATTCCTCGGAGCTGGGCTTTCAGGTGCCTGTGAGCCGCACTTGGATGCTGGGAACTAAACTCGGGTCTTAACCACCAGGCCATCCCCTAAGCCCTGTACTCCTCTGTTTGCTTTCCTGCTTTCTGAACTGGCGGTATCCTAGATGTTCCTCACAGGACAGCGTACTCTGCCATTGGCCCTTTCTAAGGCTGTGCACGGAAGTGATTCATGTCTATTCCCCGTTGCAGACCTAGTAAGGTCTTGGCTAGGGGGCTCGGCGGTTAATTGCATGCAGCGCTGTTGCAGAGCCCACGCTGTGTCCCCAGCATGCATGCAAGACCATGCACAGCCTCCTGTAACCCCATCTCCACTGGCTTGTGGGCAACTGCACCGTCCTGCCAGAGAACACTTTGGCATTTGATAGTGGGAAAGACCTTAAATGGTTAATGCAGACTTTTATAAAGGGAAGGAATCACAGACCAGATGCTTTCTGGAGGGTTGTCTCCATATTTTTAACTTTAAAAGATAAGATTGCTGCTTGGTCTGTTATCTTGGCACAAACCTAGCTATAACTGAGCAAATACGTCTAAAACACTGGCCTGTGGGCAAGCCTGCGGGCCTTTTCTTCATTTATGATTGACGTGGGAGGGTCCTGCCCATTGTGGCTGGTGCCACCCCCCTGGCTAAGTGGTCCTGGGTGTGTAAGAAAGGAAACTCGAGTAAGGCAGACATCGGCTCTTGTCCATGGCCTCTGCATCCGTTCCTGCCCTGATTTCCCTGGATGACTGGCTGCAGGATGTCAGGTGAAATAAATCCTTTTCATTCCGAGTCGCCTTTGGTCTGGTGTTTGTTTTATCAGAGAAAAGGAAAGCCTGAAGCAGACTTACAGACTGCTGGGAACAGCAGGCATTAAAGAAATAAAAGAGAAATTACTACCTTTTTTAAAGACAGGAATTACAGATGGTCCTCCATTCTTTTCCAGGCTAACAGGAAAAAAGTATCAAATAATTAAATGAAGACATTGTATATATACCCAGAAAACAATGAATAAAGAAAGATTCTAGGTACCATGTTCAGGGGCCTAATGATCTCTGTCATACATGTATAAAATTACATGCACGCTACCTGCAGATACCTTATATTTGATCACTTATTTACACACTTCAAACATAAAATACATGTAAAATGGAATATTAATTATGTTTGAGGTGATGGAAAGAAGGAACTCAAACTGAACCTTGAGGCATACAAAGTTGAATAGGAGCTTTCTCCATTTCCCACAGTGTTATGGGAATGTACAAAGTTCAAATCATTTGTACTAAATTAAATTAATGAAAAAATGAAATTTAAGATAAATTATTATAACTCAAGTTCAGATTGTGTTTTACATTAATTTATGTAATTAATTTTGGAGTTTCAGTTTTCAAAGGATTCTTGACGTAGACTTACCTTTTTCTAAACTTAAAATTGACTTCTCTAACCACAGCGTACTTTTGGGTCTCCTTCCCTTGAATCGGAGTAATAATTTATCCTGAGTAGCTCTCACACAGATGTTTTCCTACTTGGAAAGACTCATAATTCGGCTTTGTTCACAGATTTTTCACCCCCTATTTTAAAGACTTGGGTCATAATGAAACTGTGACATTGGGATAAAATCACTTAGCAGCATGCTTGACAGACACCAGACCTCAGTCACTGTCATGTTAGCCCCGTTTCATTCCAAGGAGCTTCGCTCAGCCTTGGGCCAAACGTCTAGGAAATCCACTGGCTTTCCTGATTCGTTCAGATCTCTTCAAATATATCTCTAGGTTAATAGAGAGTAGATTCCTGGGCTGGAGAGATGGCTCAGTGGTCAAGAGTAACGCCTGCTCTTTCCAAGGGTCCTGAGTTCAATTCCCAGCAAGGACATGGTGGCTCACAACCCTGTGTAATGAGATCTGGTGCCCTCTTCTGGCCTTCAGGCATGAATGCAGGCAAAACACTGCACATACTTACATAAAAGCATTTTTAGAAATACAACTGCTTTCTGTAAATAAAAATAGATTCATGAGTCGTGCATAGAATTTATAAGTCCCCAACAAACTTGTAAAATTGAGATTATCTTGTCTGCCCAGGATCCCTAAAACTGGCTGTTGTTCTGTCCACAACCACAATTCTGTAACTAAATTGGGATTAAAACAAGTTTTGAACTGGACGTAATAATTATGCATCTATAGTCATAGCTGTGGAAGAGGCAGAAGAAGGGAAGGAGACTGGAGCTGGACACCAGAGCAGAGCCCTGTATGGAAAGTAAACAGAGACGGTGATGCCCTTTGATTGGGGAGGAAGACTGACATCGGAGGGGACGGGCATCCTCACTTGTGAGGTTAGAGACTATGTTGACAAATTTGGGTGTGAGTGTCTACTGTCACAGGGAGACCTCTGGCCCCTGGCACTGAAAGGCCCCAAGTTCTCTCTCAGCTGAAGTTGCAGAGTATTGAAGCACTAGCCAAGTGTCCTCTCAGTGACAACAGGGCGATGCGACCCTGACACTGACCAGTAAGTTAGGACTGGCTTTATTAGAACCTCTGCTGGGGGAGAAGATGAGTGGGTAACCATGGATACAGCCAATGTCCCATCCACCCAGGAGGAGGAGGAGGGGTGGTACTGGCATTTTCCCTGGGCCTGTCAAGACATGGAGAATGTGGAGGAGTTGGTGTGTTGGTTCTGGGGGAGATGTGGGGAAGGCAGCTGAGTGGGTACACTGCCTCCTGGGGAGCTGGGGGACCGACTCCTTGCTACACGGCTACGGACCTGTGCCTCTTTTTGTGCTTGAGTTTCAGGCCCATTCATCCACACAGACTGGCAAGTTCTGAACATCTACTTTGTTTGTCTTTTGGAGAATTTTGACTAGGCCAGAACAAATACATATTTCATGAACACACACACACACACACACACACACACAAGAAGGTAGTTCAGGGGATGTTTTTGTGAGTGCGTGATGTGGGAGTGTTCTCCTGTATTTTGTATTACTCTTATTGGTTGAATAAAGAGCTGCCTGGCTTATAGACAGGTCAGCCCTTAGGTGGGCGGAGTAGACAGAACGGAAGTTCTGGGAGGAGAAGAAGGAAGTGAGCCAGACGCCACGAGCCACCGTCACAGATGGATGCAGGTTAGACCTTTCTGGTATGTCACCACATGGTGACTTACAGACTTTTATAATGGGTTAGTTTATGAGGTGAGGGCTAGCCGGGCAAAGGCTAGTGATAATAAGCCAGGCAGAGTTTAAATAAATACCGTCCTCACGTGGTTATTTCGGGTGCAAGCAACCAGTAGTTGAGCGGGCCAGCGGCTGGGGGCTTGAGAGCCTGGCGGCTGGGGAACACAACACGCACACCTCTCCCCTAATTACAACAAGTGCGGTGTTCTGTCTCTGCTTCTCATTTCTGTAGACTCAACATTCACAGAAAGCCCCACGCTTCCAAACTGGATTAGCGAGGGGTTGCTCTCCTGACTAGGGGGCACCTCATCCCCACAGAGGCTAACAGAAAGCCGCTGGTCCTGAAGCTCCAGACGCCCTCTGTTCCTCTACCTCCCCATCACCTGCCTCCTGAGCATGGCTTCTCTCACCCTGCAGCAACAGGACTGGTTTGCCACGCCTCTGCATTGTCCTGGGATCTGCCTTGAGAAGTGGCTTGCTCGCCTGTGGTTCAGTGTTCCTGAGGCCTCCGGTGAGCCACAGGGCAGGCCAGGCTGCTGCCTCTTAGAGCTCCTGTACCAGAACTCTGCCCTTTTTGTGCTGCTTGGATTTCTAAGCACTTTTCACGAAAACACGGGTCCAGTCTCGTCAGATTTTCCCCATCCGAGTGCTAGCATCAACTGTGGTCCATTCCTGTAGGATCTTGGACCTCGGTAACCATTGCAACCTCTGAAGTGGCTCTGCCCATGAGTCCTTTCTGAACTGTTCCACCTAACAGGTGGAGGAGGGACTTCCTAAGTGGTGTGTGAGTGTGTGTACGTGAGAGGGGGAGAAAAGGGGGGGCGGGAGTATGTGTGCGAGAGACAGTGTGAGTGGTGTATGTGTGTAAGTGTGTAAGAGCAAGTGTGAGTGTGTGTGTGTGTGAGTGAGAGAGAGAGAGAGTGTGTGTGTGTGAGTGCTTCTCACTGGTCTGGAACTCACCCAGTAGGATGGACTGGCTGGCCGGGGAGCTCTGGGGATCACCTTGTTTCTTCCCCAGTACTAGGCTTGTGAGCAAGTCCCCCCAAGCCTAGTCACTGGTGCACTGATTGATTGATTTTGATAAATTGATGGGAAGAGCCAATTTTTTGTTTCTGGAAGAACCCTCTCTTAGAATCTAGTACCAACCAAGCTTCACAGTCCGCTATCCCAGTCACTAGGTTACATCTTCTATTTCGACTCCGACTTCTAGTAGTGTGCTAGGTAACAGCAAGGCAGCTGCTCACTAGGGAGCCTCAAGGTGCAGATTTTATCCTCTCTCTAAAGGACTTTGAAAAAGAAAAAACAAAAAACCAAAACCAAACCAGACTGACGTCTTCAGAAATTCTGGGGGTTGTTTTCCTGAAGGAATCTCCTCCTCCTTCCTTGTGGTCCTAATTTGAAACAGGACTTTCTGTTCTGTGGCACACTTCTCAGGAACGATTCTAACCAATCGGATCTTTCCTGGGCCTAGGTCTGCTTGCACACAGCAAAATACATCAACCGGCGTCTACCTAGCCCGGCTGGTCTCCAGGCTGAGCAAGTGAACTTGGCTGTTTGCCTGGGTGGAACAGTGCAGCTGAAGTGAGGAAAGACACTGAGTACTGAACCCTAGCCCTTAAACAGAAACCTGCTGCTACGGGTCAAAACAGAAGACTCTCGGCATTCCAAAGGAAACAAAAACAGGCTTTGCCAACAAACGTTCAAGGTTAAGTTTGTACCCACAGTTATGCACACGTACATTAGTGCATTTGCATGCACCAAACGGCGCTACTGCCATTTCGTACTAAGGCACGATACCTTAAGGACGGGAGTCCCACGCTTTGCTGCATTTGAAACTCCTTTAGGAAAGCAGGGTTAATCTTGGCGTCTCTGCTGATGTTGTTCGTTATGCGCAGAAATTGGTTCGGTTTGTTCCTGCATTCGGTCAGCAGGACACGGAAAGCGTACGCATTGTAGGTCAGGTAGCCAAGGGCACAGGAGCACGCTGTGCGAACCTGGAGGTAGAAGAGACCTCTCACGCTTTCCTGATGTTTTGTTACGCTAAAATATAACCGACCTACAATTTGCTATTTTGACTATTTTAAATCATGCAATTCGCCAGAGGTAAATATATTCATATACACTTTTTTGAACATTATTTTGGGTTCAAGTCTCAACATTCCCTTTGAATTTTTAAACAATATACGGGCTGAGTGTGGCCTGTAGGTAACATACGTAGAACTTCTCTATTTCAAAATAGGTTTATCACAGTTTTATGAGAAGAAACTTCTTAAGCAATGGGCTGGTGGGGGAGGTCCTTTCTGGATATGTGTTGCTTTTATTGGTTAATGAATAAAGGTGCTTTTGGCCAGTGGCTTAGCAGACTATAGCCAGGCTGGAAGAGATACAGAGAGAGAATAGGAGGAGTCAGGAGAAGTCATGTAGCCTCCCATAGGAGACAGACACACCGGAACCTTGCCGGTAAGCCACAGCCACGTGGTGATACACAGATGAATAGAAATGGGTTAGTTTAGGCTATAAGACCTAGCAAGAAATGCGCTTAAGCTACCGGCCAAATGGTATTGCAAATAATATGGTTTCTGAGTGATTATTTCGAGGCAGGGTGGTCGGGCAACAAACTAGCAGCCTCCCCCAAGAACTGGCCCTAAAGGCTCAGTGAGGATAATTGCAGCAGAAGTGACGGGAAGTGACTACAGGGGACAGTGCCTTCTGCACACAGCAGGGCGGCTCTAGGTGGAAACACACAGTCGTTTCCGTAGTACGCACAGAGTCTGTGCAAGCATGGAGACCAAATCCCAACATGGAGAGGGGAGTTGAGCACACAGTCCCACCCATGGCCACGGAGCTATTGGCAATTGTGAGTTGCTGGGGTAGGGAGAGGGTTTTTCTCTAAGAGTTTAGTAACCCCTGGTAAGTCAGCTACACTCCAGAGGAAGACCACACATTCAGGATATTTGGGCAGCACCAATTGGTCTTGATGGGCTTTTACAAAGGACTCAAAGTTGTGTAGGTAGGGGCATGGGGATGGGTAGGAGAGAAGCTGGAGAGGTGAAGAGGTGAATGCAATGAAACACTTGGTATGGTGTCCTCAAGAAAACTAACCAACATTATCTAGCTCAGACTCTAATTAGCTACTTCTTCAGAAAGTTCTGTTGGACCTGAGTTTGGGTCCCAGGACAACCCCCAGGCAGCCACCTGGAACTCCAAGTCCAGGGAACCCAGCACTCGCTTCTAGCCTCCACGGGCACTTGAATTCATATGCACACTATGCAGACACACTCGTTATTAAAACTACATTAAACCGTAACGTAATTTCTGTAAACATGAATATCAGGTAACGGATGTAAGCAAATCCACCATCAGGTAGGGGCACAATGGTTCGTGCATGCCAGGCCACTCTCTCCACTTCCAGGCCTCATCCTCTGCCCGGAGTTTTACAGAAGACCGCTTGAATGTTGTAAAAAGGGTTAAATAAAATCAACCTTAGGTCGAGAGGTGGAGCGAGCAACCACTTGAGAGAAGTAACCACAGAGATTAAGAGAAAGTCAGGAGAAGAGAGAGACACAGGAAGTGGAAGGGAGGGACATGGGGTTGGAGTAGTTTTGTTTGAGACAGGAGAAAGCTCTTTTCCTGGGACGAGGACCGTGGAGGAGGAAGCAGCTGGGTGCTTTCTCTGTCTCTCAGAGTTTGTAGGTTTTCACCCCTGCATCTGGCTCCCATGTCTTTACTGATAAAATAGACTTAGTGGAAAACAACATTGTACAGTCTTTGTAAGGGGGGAGGTGCCTAGTCTTATTATGTCTTGATACGCCATGTTCATTTGCTATCCCTAGGAGAGCTGCCTTTTTCTGAGGGTAAATGAAGGAGGAGTAGATGGGGAGAGAGGGCCTGGGAGGAGAGGAGGGAGGAAAAATTGTGGTTGGGGTGTAATATATGAAAGAATAAATTTTTTAAAAAAATGTATGATTTTTGTGGGAAATCAGAATTGCACATAGCAGATATGGCATGACTAACACTGGAAAGTTCATCCATGCTTGAGTTATTATGAATTATCTACTGTCCCAAGGGGGGGGGGAATCCCCTGTGTGAAAGAAGCAAACTCTATTATTTGTAGCCCATTAAATTTTGCAATTAGCTTTTGCTTACCTCTTCTCTTGCTGAGTACAGGTGGTAGCAGAGCCGCTGGATCGCCCCTACTGTCATAAAAGCGTCTGGGATACCAGCTCTAGAGTGAGCCAGAGTAGCTATTAAGTTACCTAGAATTGAAACAAAAGTGGTCACGTGATCCACAGCTGATAACAGACATGCTGCCTCTTCACTTGTGCGCAGTAGTTTGAAAAGTTTGTACGAGGGCTAGAGATGGCTCAGTGGTTAAGAGCTCTGTCTGCTCTTCCAAAGGTCCTGAGTTCAATTCCCAGCAACCACATGGTGGCTCACAACCATCTGCAATGAGATTTGGTGCCCTCTTCTGGCCTGCAGGGATGTAGGCAGAGCACTGTATACATAATAAATACATAAATATAAAAATTAAAAAAAAGAAAATGAAAAGTTTGTACGACACAACTTCTCTGGTAAATCAAGAAGCAAGGAGAGAGAAACATGCACCCGGAAATGTGGAACCCTTGTTCACTTGGGAGAACGGCACATTTTCAAGTCAGAAGCTTTCTGTTTTCCAGACTTCAAAAACCTCCACTGCTTTTCGGTCATTAAAGCTTTTAGAAAATGTATTCATTGTATGTGCATAAGCGTTTCTCCTGAATTTGTGTCTGGACATGACATGCGTTTCTTTCGGATTAAGAAAATTAATATTTGAAAGCAAATATAATTTGGCATCTGTTGTAGCAAAGAGATCATGAATCAAAATCTAAAACTACTACTATTAAATTCCCTTCCAGGCCCTTTTTCCTACCCAGTGTCCAAAAGTGTTCACTGAGTGGCCCAATTTGTGTCAAGAGAACTAGTGGGCCATGTTTCTTTGCTGTGTTGTATTTATTTTTGTTTGTTTGTTCCTTGAGACAGGGTCTCTCTACATAACCATGGCTGTCCTAGAACTCACTATATAGACCACACTAGCCTCAAACTCACTAGCTCCACCTGTCTCTGCCTCTAGCAAGCTGGAATTAAAGGCGGGTCTCAGCAGTTAAGGACAGCTGTTGTTCTTTTTGTTTGTTTTTTGTTTGTTTTTCGAGACAGGGTTTCTCTGTAGCTTTGGCGCCTGTCCTGGAACTAGCTCTTGTAGACCAGGCTGGCCTCGAACTCACAGAGATCCACCTGCCTCTGCCTCCCGAGTGCTGGGATTAAAGGCGTGCGCCACCACCACCCGGCTTCATGATCTGTCTTGAACGCAAATCCATGTTCCTTGTGTAGATGCCATTATACTCTTTTGTTGTTTTTTGCTTTGTTTTGTTAGCTGTTTCTTACCTGTCAGGACAATGGTAGGAATGTGGGTTGAATACAGACTGTTAACTAAAATATTAACACCTCTTGCCAACAAAGTAATATGGTCCACGTCTATAATGACTTTAGCTAACACGATAATCTAAAAGAAAGCAAACCGAAAAACATAAAATTGGAGACTACTTGCTACTCAGATTCTCTTGATCATTCATGATTTGGGGGCATTTTAGGGGTCAGAGGGGACGTTTGGTAGACTCCAATAAAAGAGATGTGGTGAGAGAAGAGAAAGAGTTAAAGGACTTCCCCCAAATGCTCATAGCAATGACCACAACGGCCACACTATTCTTTCTACGGGTCTTGCAGCATTTGACCTTGAATTTGAAGAAAAAATACTTCACGAGGCTATAGGATTGAGAAGCTGTGAAGAGTAAGCAAGAAGCCATGCCGTAGCTGACAGTCCACACTGAGAGCTGTTTTCGACCCAACCACGTGTCTCCACATAGTTGCTCTGAGCACGCTGTGATTAAAAGACCTGCTATGGGCCTCACAGGATTGCTGCGGGCATGAGATGTCACTTGAGAGACTCTATATAGATACAGAAGTCCTGTGGGACAAGGCTAGTCTGGCACTCTCTCCTCTGCTGCCCAAGTACCTAGCTGGGGACATCCCCGTGGACACCTGGGATCCCCTCTAGAGCCAAGTATCTTACCAATCCTAAAATGACTCCCTTAATGTAGATATCTTATTCCCTTCCCCAAGGAAGCAGAGGGAGTGAGGAGGAGTCATGGGGGAGCGGGAAGGGGAAGAAGTATAAAGTTTTGAATGGAAAAAATAAAATAACATGGGGGGAAATTAGAGAAGTCCTAATAATGGGCTTCTCGTGAGGTAGAGGGGCTAGCGCGCAGAATACCCAGTTTCGTAAATGCATCCACATTTTTCTGAATCCCCAGGAGAGAAGAGGTCACCAAGACAACATGCTCGCTGGTAGGAAGGGCTAGGCCCTGTGTACCTGAAATGCCGCCATCGCCCTCTCTGTCTCAACTTTGGACTGAAGAAAAGGCTCAAAAATGGACAAAGTTATCATTCCTTTTTCCAGTATTAAGTACTGTTGAAAACGGTTGTTGAAGGCGAAAAGAGTCAGAGCGTAACCTGCTCTCAGGCAAATGTCCTAGGAAGAGGAGGAACACCGACTGTTTTCACTTGCTTCGTTATTCGCTGGGGTTTGAGTTACTGCCTATTAAAATGCATCTCATTTATCATTCTTATCTAGACGAGAAAAAGGACATCGTTGGGAGAAAATTTTTTAAAATGTTTATTTATTATATATGCAACATTCTGCCTAAATATATGCCTGCAGGCCAGAAGAGGGCGTCAGACCTCATTACAGATGGTTGTGAGCCACCATGTGGTTGCTGGGAATTGAACTCAGGACCTCTGGAAGAGCAGGCGATGCTCTTAACCACTGAGCCATCTCTCCAGCCCTGAATTTTTTTTTTTTAAGAAAAATAACTGTCTCATAATAGCTGCCTTATGAAAGCTCTCTTCACCACAGGGCATGATGGGGGATTGGAAGGGCATGCGATTAAGTGAAGGGTTTGATTCAGCACAGAGATTTTCACCAAGCATTGAAACTGTGCACATTGGGGCTGGAGAGATGGCTCAGTGGTTAAGAGCATCGCCTGCCCTTCCAGAGGTCCTGAGTTCAATTCCCAGCAAGCACATGGTGGCTCACAACCATCTGTAATGAGATCTGGTGCCCTCTTCTGGCCTGCAGGCATACACACAGAATGTTGTATACATAGTAAATAAATATTTAAAAAAAAGAAACTGTGCACATCAAGGAAGACATGTGGCAACTATGAAAGATTTGGAGCCATATTATCACAGCCTTACAAACGCATGACCAACAAAGTATATTCTCGTAATTAAAATGCTTGGAGGCCTTGGAGAATGCTTGGTCATAACTGACTGTATTTTCTTAGAGCCGTTTCCCCGAGGTGAGCACTCTGAGCGATGGGAAAGTCCTACCTTGTCTTTTGAGTGGAGAAGATAGAGGACATCAGCATACACAAATCCTTCCTTTTCTTGTAACTCTTTCTGTAGCAAGTCATTCCCCAGGACGATGCACGCCAAAGAAAATGCCACTTCAACCTAAATATGTGGTTTTCAAAGATTATGTTTCATTCAACCTTTGCTGAAGGATGCACAGGACGTAAATGTTTGCACAGGCTAGACTGTGGAAATGTAAAGTGTTGAAGGCACAATGTGTTGGTTATCATTCTTTGGCTCATTGGCGTGACCCAGCCTCTGGAGGGTGTCCCTCACTGATTTTAATGACCAAGAAATTTCCATGTCCTCTATGGCCAGAGATCATCGCACATCTCCTGAAGGTGCTGGGTGAGGGGTGTCCTAGAGACAGCAAGGCATGTCCAGAGGTACTGTCAAAATGTTACATATGTAATTGCATCCCTTCCGCATCTAAACATAACTTTCAAATATTTACTAGCATGGGTTTAAAGGCTAAGGAAAAATAACCAAGGACTAAGCGCATAAGACTTTCATGTCATATTAGAAGAAAATAATATTTACTACATCAATATTTTCTGCTTAAAACTTTTTGAATTTTGTTTTAAAAGTTAAACTGTTATGGTTGTAAACCTATATAACCTACGAGACAAATTATTCTTAAAAATAATTTGTATTACATTTACTATGTTAGAAAACACTGAAAGCATTAATCCATACCTTAATGTTAACTGAAGGGTGACTTCTTAGTAGCTGAATGAGCACAGGAAAGGCATTCTCCTCCACGACAAACTGTTGACTCATGGGATTGCTTGTGTGGGCCACACCTGTAAAGCTCTCATAGGTCATTACTAGAATTATAGTTTTATAGTAAGAGACACAGCACATAAACCTGAAAACTGCTACATTAATTATAAGAACCATCACTGGTTAAAAATATATTCTGGTACTCAAGTTTATAATCAGTGTTTTCTATTAAAAGTTTTTTTATCTACAAAAATGACTAATCACTGAGTTAAAATTTCTAGCTTTCATAATATAGTAAAAACATACATTGTCTTCCTTTGTACCATTCTATATTTTAAATTGCAATCTAATATCTGGAGAAACCTCAATCTCATTTTTGTGAATATCCATAAACAAATTTAATTTTGTTTTGCCTAGGAGTGCCATTACATACATAGAAGGTTTTTATAGATTTAAATATAGTAAAAATATAATATTATGAGCCGGGCGGTGGTGGCGCA
>JAQHUG010000153.1:1577420-1595944 GCA_028555095.1 Dicrostonyx torquatus | reverse complement strand
AAGAAGAAGAAGAAGAAGCTATCTTTAATTGATACCTGCTTGCAAAGAATAAATTAGTTTTCTCCAATGGAGTCTCACAGAGTCTACTTACCACACTTCATGGTAGGCCCCTTGCCTAGCAGTAGATGGCCAACAAAAACAAACTCAACGGTATTTTTGTAGACTTTTTCTCTCATATTACTTTGTTTGGGAACATTTTGTCTTAATGGTCTCTTGCTTGCATACTGTGGTTTTTGATTTTGTACTTGTGTGTGTAAGAGAGAGTTTCTTTTTTATTTGTTTGTTTTGCTTTTTGTTTTTGCTTTTTAAAGAGACCAGGAAAGGAGGAGTTGGGGAAGTGGGAACAATCTTGTAGGAGTTGGGGGGAGTCTGATCAGAAAATATATTGCATGGAAAAGGTCATTTTTAATAAAAGAGAAAATGGCTTGTGATAAAAACAATTAAGCAGGGCTAAACTCTCTTACCTGCTGAACTAAACTCAGAAAATATATCTTTCGTTGTTTGAGGCTTCCCATCTTGGTCAATGTCCATGATGGTGCGCCACAATTCAGAGAACCTGGCTCGTTTCTCCTTTGGCATGTATATCCCGTGCCACAGCGCTTTTAGCATATAGTCAATATGGATCAAGATCTGCCCGATTCTGGTGTCGTAATAAGCCGGAGGTAGCTGGCAAGAAGAACTCTGATCGTAGTTCGCTTCCAAACTGATGGACGGGATCTGATTTAAGCAATAAATCCCAACAGCCAGCTCCCTTAAGATCTGATGGACCTCCCTGTAGTCTAAGTGGGCGGTAGGGTCCACGGGAGTCAAGAGGATGGCCGTGGAGAAGCCCACGTTATTGATTTGACTCATGAGTCCGCACGGGATGTCCAGTTGAGAACGGACGTCATCCTTGGCAGCCAGCCAGCTGACGACCGCGGTCGTCAACAGTTCCTGGACTTCGCTGCGATCGTACTTTTCAAAGAAAGCGGAGGCGTTTCTCTGCACGGCTAAATTCTCCAGGTAGGTTTCTTCATCTTGAACTTGATCGAATCTAACTATGCCTTTTTTCGATATTCTTAACATTTCTAATTAGATCCAGTGTGTCCTTCCTGAAGTTTCTGCAAAGAAGGAAAAGGCAAGCGATAACATTTGTCATGGCAGCAAAGCTGTATTTTTCTAGAATAAATACAGTGTCTAAAGTTAATCTTTTCATGGTCAATCTGTACTCTTTTCAACCTCCCATTAATTGCACCACAAGAAGCTTAAATTTGAATCAAACTATGTAATGTTGTAAAATCTTGTAACGTTCATCTGATAAATGATTTGAAAATCTCTGCTTTTCAGAGCCAAACATCACTGAGAAGTTCTCAGTGCTCTCCCACCTCTCCAGCAACCAATCACACAGACTGTCGTCTCTTAATGGCCGGGGGGTGGTGGCGCACGCCTTTAATCCCAGCACTCGGGAGGCAGAGGCAGGCGGATCTCTGTGAGTTCGAGGCCAGCCTGGTCTACAAGAGCTAGTTCCAGCGCAGGCTCCAAAGCCACAGAGAAACCCTTGTCTCTAAAAACCAAAAAAAAAAAAAAGCTCAGACAGAACGTCTTAGTTTGTGTAGGCATAATCTACAATGTCTACAATGTTTGTAACGATGAAATAGCCTGACACGCTCCCATCTGTCCCAGTTAAGTTTCTATCGCTGTGATAAACACCGTGACCAAAGGAACTTGTGTTGGGGGGAGGGGAGTTTATTTGGCTCCCAGGACACAGCGTTTCCTCAGACAGTGTGTATCCTTAGTGGGAGTCGGGGCAGGAGCTGAAGCAGAGACCAGAGAGGAACACCGCCTACTGACCTGCTCCTTCTGGCTTTGTCACTTCGCTTCTTCTTCTTTTTTTTTGTTTTTTTGTTTTTTTCAAGACAGGGTTTCTCTGTGGCTTTAGAGCCTGTCCTGGAACTAGTTCTTGTAGACCAGGCTGGTCTCGAACTCACAGAGATCCGCCTGCCTCTGCCTCCCGAGTGCTGGGATTAAAGGCGTGCGCCACTACCACCCGGCGTCAATTCGCTTTTTTATATGCCCATGCCCATACCACCCACGGGGGGCTGGGCCCTTCCTTCCACATTGATCACCAGTCAAACAAACGTCCCTGTTGGGCAATGGTGGCCCATAAATCGCAGCACTTGGAAGTCAGAGACAGGTGGATCTCTCCTGAGTCAGAGGCTAACCTGGTCTACAGAGCAAGTTTCAGGACAGTCGGGGCTACACAAGAGAAATCATCTCGAGAAACCAAGAGAAAGAAAGTCCCATAGGTGTGTCTACAGAGCGATACAAGGGAGACGTTTGCTTGCTTGAGGGTTCTTGCTCCTAAATGACCTTAACTTCTGTCTCCCTTGGCGACGAGCTAATGTGGCTGCATTTCGGAAAAATGTTGTTTGTATATGAGAAGCCACTGCTTATCTTCAGTTTTCACTGTGAAGATTTTTTAACCCCTCCCTTCCCTTTCCACCCCATTTATCCCTCTTTTCCTGCACATACTGTCACTGTCCTCTGCTTCCTCTTCACCCCTAGACGCTCCCTCCTCTTGGGGTGTTTCCATCTAGCTCTCCACTCATCTGCTGAGCGGGTCCTCCCGCCTGCCCAATGCCAGATTTCACAGTACTCCCGCGGGATGTATAAAACCGAGGAATTTTACTTAACGTCATCGGCCTACATTATACAGGGATTTTCAAAATTTAGCCTGCACCTGTGTCTGAATCAGAAGGCTTGGGGCAGAAAATTCGCATTTTGTAGTCAGTGCTGCGTACACAGTCCGGCTCTGCAGGGCATTTTTTTTTTCTACTACTTCACAGATGCCTGCACGGAAACTAAGGAGATTACAGGACACGATGGGGGCTGTTTTTCAGAAACAGACCCCCGCTCCAAGACTTGTAGTCATGACCAGTTAGTATCCACCGAGGACATGGGAAAGGACAAGGAAAAGGGAGAGGCCTACTTGGAAATACTTTTCTTGTCTAGCACAGTCGCGTTCACGATGGTCACTACGGTATTCCCAAGAGCAGACAGCCGTTGCTTGGGATGGCTTCTCGATGGTTCTGAATAGCCCCACAACCTCCAGAGCGCGAGACCGGCAGGAAGACTGGGCCTTCCCCGTAGTGAGGGCCGAGGATGATGAGGACCGGGAGGACCCCAAGCTGGGTAAAGCTGTCTTATGGCCTTCCTAGGCGCAGGCTGCGTCTCAGGAAGATGAGCGTGGGCTGGCGCGGCCTCTGTACATTCTGCTCCAAGGCCACAACCTCGGGATTGATCCCGTGAGGACAAATCCTCTAAACCTCTCTCGAGACCTCAGTCCAGCAACACTGCCACTGCGCATCTACTAAATGCAAAGAAAACCACAGGCGCCCCGGAGTGGCTCGAGCCAACGTGCCAGGCTCTGAGAGTCCCGGTCTGGAATCCTATTATGCAACAATCGTTTACTGAGCATCAATTATGAGCCGGGCACCATTCCAAAGACTGGCGATGCAGGGGAAAGAGCAAAACCCCAAAGAGCTTAGGAACACAAAAGTGCTTGCCAATGTGGGGTAAGATGTGGGCCGCACCAGAAAGAACGTCCAGATGTCTGTGGAGTGACTTAAGTGAGTCTGGGAAATGAAAAAGCCACCCTTGCAGCTAATTGCTGAAGTTGCTCTTCTGGGACCGGGGCGCCGTTGCTGAGTGTGAGAACATAAACCGCGGCACTGAAACCAAGGGATGGGGACACAAAATGAATATACAAATCGGGTGAGGGCCAGTGTGCGACTTTCAGTTTATCCCAGATAATTGCGCTAGGGCGTTCCTGATGCGGGTCAGGTGAAGGCCAGGTGACGGCAGTGGTGATGAGGGTGGAGCGCTGGGGCATCTGAGGGGGGCTACTGGGAACAGATTACGGGGTCGCAAGGTGTTGAAAGCAATGTATAAGGATGACCGACCCTTCAGTTCCCATCAGGGGCTATTGGGTGTCAAATCACGATTCTGAGTTCAGCCATGAACATAATTCTGCGTAGCAGAGAAACAAAGGAAGGCCAGGCGATCTCCCAAGGGATAAACAATGGCAGGCCGGGCGGTGGTGGTGCAGGCCTTTAATCCCAGCCCTCGGGAGGCAGAGGCAGGCGGATCTCTGTGAGTTCGAGACCAGCCTGGTCTACAAGAGCTCGTTCCAGCGCAGTCTCCAAAGCCACAGAGAAACCCTGTCTCGAAAAACAAAACAAAACAAAACAAACAAACAAAACAATGGCAGCTGGGGTGAGACGTATAAATTCACTTAAGCTACAAAACTGAATCCAGAGAAGGTAGACTCTCCAACATAGAGAGTAGACTGTTGACATCAAGGACAGAAACCTGAAATTTAACATTTACAGGTCAGCTGGAGAGGGCAACTAGGGTTACCTAATGGGAGGCTGTCTTAGAGAGAGGAGGGATGGAAGGGAGAGAAAGCAGTTCTGGAGGTTAGGGTCAGGAGGCCCCGGGACAGCACGTGGATTAAGTCACATACATGGCTTACTTCGCTGGCTGCAGCAGCCAGAGCAGGGGAAGTTGAACTCGCCCTGAATTTTACACTGAGCAGTGAGGTTCTTCGGGGCTGGGGCAGAACTCTTACTAACTTCAGGCACTATGCACAAAACATTTACCAGGGGATAAACTCAGGGCACAGGAAAGCTAGTCTGTCAGTTTCCTAACAATTCTTTTCTACAAATAGAGATCAGAAAGGGGTTGGCCCCAGATAGACTCCAAATAGTAGAGTGTGGGGGTGGCGATGAGATGTGGGGGATCACGATGGGCAGTTAATGGGGTACGCAAGAGCAGATCAGCAGACCGCTATCAGTTCGATACACAATAAAAGGGGTGACAGAGAACAGTCTTTTGATTGACAGATGACCATTTCTGCTTGTAGTGGCGAGAACAAGCAATGGGATAACTACAGAGGAGGTGGAGTCACGATGCAGACACACACACTAGGATGTGGCTCCAGGGAGACCAACTGTATGGCACCTCTGCCCGTGGACATCCACTCAACAGAGCTCAGAAATCAGTTTGTCTGAAAAGACTTCTGAGCTGGGCCGAGGCAGGTCTCAGGCTAATCAACTGACCTTTCTGTGAGTGGCTAAGGGGACAAGCACAGTTGAAGGGCCAGAAAGTATCCACATTAGTTCTTGAAAATTCCACAAGTAGGGAAAGAGCTGACAGGGGCGTTAGGTCTGTCACAGGCCAAGTCAAGGCTTCTGAAGACAGCAGCAAACGGAGTTATCTGTGTCTACAGCTCTTATGGAGATTGGGGAACAGCCTCTGTTTGACACACGGACACTGATTTGTTTGTTTTTCCTACCATCTCTGAACATTACCTGAATGTTCTACAAAATAACTCAATTCTGACACTGTCTTCCAGGGGTCAGTATCAGGCCCAGCACAAGCTAGGCCTCTGCTCTCTCTCCAGCCGTTTATGAACTGGACTCTCACCGTCCCTGTCCCCCCCATGTTACCAGTGTGCCGAGAGAACTAAAAGGACAGAACCCAGAAATAGCCAGGTGGAAGAGATGCACAGGCAGGGCACTGGAGTGGAAATCAGCCTTGTGCGCTTTCTGTCATTTCATCTACAAGCCCTTTCCGGCATGTGCAAACTGGAACTCACTGCATCTCTAAAGGGCTCGAGGGAGCGTAATCTGCAGCCCACTTCACCGGCTTCTCAGGTGAAGGGCAGCTGTAATCCTGTCTGGTAACAACCCCAGTCCTCAGGCCATCTAGGGAACCCTGCCTGACTCACCTCACAGGTCTGATCAAAAGGAGCCTTGATGGGAAAAGTAAAAATTCCCACAACACAATAGGAAAGCACGACACCCCACCGGTAAGGCAGCGGTTGTTTATTGGTGCTGTCACATGGTGGAATCACAGGGCGACGCAATCTTCCTGAGAGGTTTTTGCTACGGTAGGATCTGGAGTCTCCCACATTTATCAGATGCCTTCTCGTTAATGTTCTCAAGTTTTGCGATTCTGCACCCAAACTGCATGGCCCGCTTTGGCAGAAGGGCCGAGGCTGTGAGACCGAGTTCCACAGCTGCCAGGCGTAAGATGAGCTTCTCACCGACCCCACGGGGCAAAGTCAGGTCTGCCTTCTCCCACACCGGCAGCGAATTCAGGAAAGACACAACATTCTCATCCAGGAAAGGAAACCTAAAATTTATTTTAAAAAAAAGATAGTGACTACTACTAAAAAAAAAAAAAAAAACAAGTCTGTAAGTGATTATATAATTTAATAGATAAAATTCAACCACAATAAAAAGATGTTTCAAAACATGGCAATTTTATATGCATTATAAAGAATTCTAAAATCTAAATAAATTACTCATCTATGATATCAAGAAACAATTTCAAGTTGTCCCAGAGTGTCCTGGAGGCTGTCCCCGTACACAGCTTGGTCACGAATAACTTATGTCTGACTTGAGCATGTGTACAGAAACCGAACTTTAGGGGCACGAAGCCGAGGTAAACGGTTCCAAAAGCCTGGACTTGTAACATAGCAAACACACAAAACTGTAACAATTCTGTTTATTTATAGTTAGACTGCTCGTGTGCCCACAAGTTGGTATCCGTAACAAATACTACATTCAAAACAGAAATTCTGCTCTTCTGCTTCTTCACTTTCCCACAAAGCCATGGGTTTTCTCTGAGGCCGTGTTTGTTTCCATTACCGCCCATCTCACCCTGTGCCCATCCTCAGAAACAACAGCTCTGCCGCACTCACTGTCGTAACCATTCTTCATGCACCGTCACCTGAGCGCAGCACTGGAATAATTCACACCGCACTCACTGTCGTAACCATTCTTCATGCACCGTCACCTGAGCGCAGCACTGGAATAATTCATACTGCACTCACTGGAATAATTCCCTAAGGCCTTTGGAATTAACTGCTTCATCAGAAAAACTAGATTCTCTACTCCTTCGTCTGCCTGATGGTGATGGATTAAATCCTCTCTCTCTCTCTCACGTTCTTCAAAGGCAGAAGTCTATTTACTTTGTACAACAGTACTAATTGTCTATTTGAAATGTAATCTTGAGAAATACAACAGCAATGGCAATATATTTGGACAACGACTGGCAACACAGGGACAGTTAAGGCAAGGCCATCATGAGTCAAGGGAAAGGACTAAGCATGAAACAAAGGCTCGAGACCATTCTCCGACAGGGAGAGGTAACTATGATGTCCCAGCTCTCATGAGGCTGACATGGCTTCCTCCTCCTTGCCTGCTGAACCCTTTTAACAAAATACCACTTACTATTTAAACACAGTTGCATTCATTTTTATTTTTGAGACATGGTCTTGCTATGTAACCCAGGCTGCTCTCAAACCCATGGTCTCCGGATTCTGCCACTTAAAGTGACCCACCACAGACACAGAGCTCCACAGCTGTGCTGCCCATACCGTCTTGTCCCCCTGCGCTCTTACCGTTTCACACTCTTGTTTTCCACTATGTCCTTACTGTCATCCTAAGTATGCTGTAGGCAAAACAATCTGAGATTTCAAAAGCTTCACGAAACTGCCCTGGTCTCTGTGAAGATTTTAGGCGACCTAAAACAGTACTAAATCGTGTTCAAAAACCACACAAGGGACAGAAATCCAGGCCTGGGACCCCCATGGATGACCACAGCAGACGTGCCTACATAGACAAACCCAGATTCTACAACCCTGCAAGACAAAGTCAGGGTGGGCTTGTGGGGCAAAGCAAAATCCTTAAACTGCCTCCTCTTGGATGGAAATACACTATGCTGTCTTTACGTCTGTAGTTTCTTTTTTTTTTTCTTTTTTGGTTTTTCGAGACAGGGTTTCTCTGTGGCTTTGGAGCCTGTCCTGGAACTAGCTCTTCTAGACCAGGCTGGTCTCGAACTCACAGAGATCCGCCTGTGTAGTTTCTTCATTACGGCCCTAGAATTATTTAGTCACCTTCTCTCATGAGTGCGGATTTCCTACGGCTCCCTGGCGCCTTCAGCTCTCTCTCGACTGTGTAAAGCTGGGACAGTGTGTGAAGGGCTCCTGTCCTGCATGGGACCAATCTCCACGGAAAAGGAGTAGGAAGCCTTCCTTCGTATTGCTACTACAAAGCATTCGAGGAATGAGCGGTCACCTTGCTTCTTTTCCATGATCACCGATAACTCTGTCGTCCCGACCGAGGTTTCTGGAGGAAATGCGGCCCAGTTCCATGGCTATTTCTTCATTCAGTCCTTCGAGACCGAGAGACTGAAAGCGGACGCGATGACGGGAGTAACCTGCCAGCTGCTCGTCGGCGCCCATACCAGTCAGAATCACCTACACAAGAGTTAAGACAGCCAGAGATGTGACAGAGAGAGAGAGAGAGAGATTTCTTATAAAACCTAAAAAAACCCCACAGATCAAAAAATAGTAAAAAAAAAAAACAAAAAAACTTCAATTTTAAAGAAGCAATATACATTGTATTAAAAAGAATAAATAAAATGCAGTATAGTCTTACAACCTTAAATGTTAAAAGGCTCAAGAGTCAAGATTAGGTCTCGGAAATCCCTCTAAGCAAAAATCCCAGCGCACACCTTTGCAGGGCTCTCGTAAGATCTCGCGGCACCCTGGGTCACTAAGCAACCGACTCCTCTCGCAGCAAACCAAACGGCGCAGCCAATGCTGTCATCCAGAACTGTGTCCAAGGGCTGAACTAAGTGACATATCCGAGCTCTTCTTAGCTCTTGTAGCTCTTCAAGAGAAACATTGATTTCAACAAAATTCCAAGTCCGAGAAGGGTTGATACACTGCAGTTCCTTTAGTCCCGCTTTCCCTGTGACTCGGTCCGGCACCTCAGCGGCACCCTGACAGAACTCTTCCGACAGGGTCTTGTGATGGCCTTGCTGTTTTCTTTTGATGTTAGGAACGTGTGGCCCAGTCTCTCGTTTGCTCACAAAAGCCACATTCAGAAGATCAATGGGCTCATTCAGAGGAACGTGACGGTCAGCAAGGGCTGCGATCACCATGGAATCCACACCTCCAGAGAAGAGGATCGCAATGCTTGCTCTCTTACGACAAGCTTGCGAAACGTCCTCTGACGCCGGGTCTTCCTCCCTAGCTAAGCATAAGACACGTCTCTCGACTGCAACACTCAGGACATCAATGAACTGCTCAACTACTCTTTTTGTGTGTCCGTCTCTAAGAAACGTCTCAAGTGTCTCTCTTGCATGTGGAACACAGGAACCGTTCCTACAGTGAGCTTCCGACGGAGCCCGAGGCAGCATCTTATTTAAGGGAGCAATAGGCTGTGGAAGACACAGCTCGGCTTCACTTGCCACCACCGACACGAGCGCCGGCAATTCTGCTGGAGTCTGCGTCAGGTCAACAGCACATTCCTCAGTAACATTCTCCTCAGAAACGCATTTCCACGGATATAATTTTAAAGTCACACAACTGGAAACAGCAGCAGAATTGAGATCAATTTGGAAGATTCCAGACGCTGGAACTTCTCGCCACCGGTCTGTAAGCCCAGATACCTGGGCTCCAACTGAAGAGAGGCAGAAACTCCTGCCCAGATTATTAAAATGCCAAAGCAAGCTACGGCGGCCAAAAAAGTCCCTACCGAACCATAAGCAATGGCTAGAGGCTTGGTAGTATATAAAAGACCAAGGCCCTCGGACTCTGGAGAAGAGTGCCAAAATATCAGACTCCGTCTTACAGGCAGACAGGCTACGGCACATAACCTGAGTGTCATTGTCCCCTGCCTCGACCTGGACTCCACCGAAAACTTCCCCGTTCCAGAGGAGCACGTTGCCACTCTCATCCTCCAGAGGCTGGGCAGTCAGAACACCCCTCAAGTGCAGGACGTGACCAGAGAACAAGCACCGGTAGTGAACACCAGACTTCAGCAAGTGCTTGCTGCCACTGGGGCCCCGCCGCCTGAGGCTGCACAGCAAATCCTCCCTTAGCTCTTGCCGGAAGTGCTCCACAGAGAAGCCCACAGAACAGCAAATGCCGCACATGGCTCGGGGAGGTCAGGGCGACGGGGTCTTGACTGTGGTCGTCGCTGAGGTTTCTAAGGCTTGGTATTCTTTTCTTAGTTCATCCAACGTATCTGTTGGAGGGAGTGAGAAAGAAGACTGACGTGAAGGTTCAGAAAGGCTTACCTACTAGTTCAGGGACAAAACAGACCACTTCTCAAGAGTCTACGAGTAGATGCGCTGTACAATTGCCAGGAGAAACTCAGAACGCTGTGGGACACACAGCGCTGAATCTGGGAATGGGTTCTTTTCACCGAGTGCTTATTTTGGTCCAAGCACTTGGCTAAGCACTTTACATATACAACTTTCAAACCTGTCCAGACCTTCCAGGCTCAAAATTTCTCCCAAAATGAAAAATCGGAAAATGATTTTTTTCATACTTTAGTCAAAGTATGAAAACAATTACATGCCTATCTCATTTCATAAATACAGCCAATACATCTTGAAGTTATGTTTTTTTCTTCAAATGTACAATGGTGATATAGTTTTATCATACCCACCCCCCCCACCTCCTTCCACTAGGACATGGGTACTCTACCAGGGGTCACATCCCTAAGGACACTGACTCTCCTCCCTGGCAGCCGTCACCTGCCAACAGCTCCTTCGTGGTTCAGGTCTCACCCTCTGTCAGAGAAGTTTCTGGCAGTGGATGGCAGGTAAGACAGGAACCACAGCTGGTGCACGTGCCGAGATGAAGGGACTCTGGAGGGCTCGGTCCAAAACTGGACATCCATCTCACACTCCCGACCCCTACGGCTTGGGGGCCACAGAGAATAGGGGACAGAGGGGCCCAAGGACAGGAGACTGGGGAGTGTGTCTGAAGACCTCACAGGCTTGCTATGAATGGGAACTCACAGCCGCCGCAGCGGCCGGCCCACAGTCAAGCCTGTCAGAATCCTAGTCCCACCCCAGCTAAGGAATCTGTTTAAAACTGTAGAGATCTTTGAGAGGCTGACTGGAAACAGATCACTGGAACCACACACACGCCCAGATGCGCTCATGCATGCGGGGTTGAACTGAGGTACCATTATGAGTCCCCACAAAAAGCCTACAAGGGTTTTCTAGAGCATTCCACCCATAACACGGAGAACACAACCGAGATGAGGAGCGCTCACTTTTGCTTTCAGAAAGCATGTCTGTTCGATCTTCCAGGAAGAATACGTGGCTGTTGTGTTGCTGCCTGTACACTTTCTGCAAGACAAAGTCGCAGAATCAGGACCCGATCTGCACGGCGGTGCTCCACAGAGTCCTATTATCACTCACTCTTGAGCTTCAGGGATATTCAGAACGGTCATTTAACAATTACCAACAGATACAAAGTCACCGCTGCTCTGCCACCCAGAAATGGCTGTTTGCACAGCAGTGCCATCCCGCCACTGTCCTATCAGTGACAAAGCTACCGCAGCCACAGGGCTATCGTGGCTTACAGATGCACAACATGGAGAGCTCTGCTCGTCAATGAAGGCTTTTTTTTTTTAAAGATTTATTTATTTATTATGTACACAGTATTCTGCTTGCATGTGTACCTGCACCCCAGAAGAGGGCGCCAGATCTCATTACAGATGGTTGTGAGTCACCATGTGGTTGCTGGGAACTGAGCTCAGGACCTCTGGAAGAACAGTCTGAGCCATCTCTCCAGCCCCCATCAATGAAGGTTCTTTACGTCACCACACGGGTACACCACTAGGGTTCTTCGCTGCCGTCAAACGTCAGACATTTGTCTGTATCTTCACCATTACAGATAAAGACGGCCGCCACCGCAATTAAACACCCATGCATTTCACAACTGTTTATGTATCAATTACTCCGAAAGAAGCCCCAGGTCAAGTCTCACACAACGTTTAGACATTTTGCCAATCTGATCTCCTAGAGCTCTGCATTAACTTGCCTTAGCGTCCAATATTTCACAAATGACAGTATTAGAAATGTTGAAAATGTCAGCCGCCAGATAATTGGAAGCTCAAAATCATTTCTTCGCTTAAGATGCAATTTTCCACAGAAAAACCACACAAGAAACAGCAGCCAACTGACGAACACATCATAAAAAAGGCATTGAATGGGTTAAGTATTTGGAATACTACAGTTTTCTGTGGAAAAGGAAATAATTCAACTTTTGTTAAAGTGCCATGGGGAAATAATTTTCTCATCTTTGAGATGCACTGGCATATACAGAAAAAAACAAAGACACTTTAGTTTGAAATCAGCACATCAGAATTTCGTAACTTTAGCATATATGATCTAAGTCCTAACTGTAACACACTGTATACCAGTCCAGATTCCTGCAGTAACTTACCCGATTCTTCTTCAGGTTAGAGAGTTCATCCACAATGATTTTTTGCTCTTTAATCTATGAAAACAAAGAAAAAAGCTAAAGCGGAAGTTTCCAAGTATGTCCAGTGGGGACATTCTAAGCAATGGGCCTGGGGGCTGTCACATACACCCACCACCTGTCTAAACAGACACCATACAGGGGCCACAGCACCCAGCTGGGCTCCGTGGCAAACAGCTGGAGAAGGAAAGCCAGTCACCACAGGGCTAATACCTTTAACCAAAGCGAGACCCTGTCTACCAAAATTAGTACCAGTCTTTAGTTTCATAACGTCTTGCTGTAAATTAAAACGAAGAGAAAGAAAACGAATGTGGGTTCCTCCCTTGGCCCAGCAACCAGTGTTGTTCATGATGGATGACTGGAGATGACAGTCATTCAGAAAAAACAAATGGTACTGACTGCCCTACTTCCGCAGACAAAGTATCCTTTTCCACCTCCGCATTTATTGTTTTGTACGGTCAAGACTACACACTGCTGGTATCATCAGGCCGGGCTTGCTCTGATCACCAGGTGGATGCCTAAGGAGGCAATACCTCTTTTGCAGCAATCACTCGCCACGGCACACAGCATTGAGGGGCACAGTATTCTGAAAACTCACAGCCACCCTCTTCAGTGTGCAGCCTTTCGTCTCCACACTGACAGAGGTGACAGCTGCGGTAAGGAACTACAGAGCCACAGGAGCTCATTTCCTGGAGACTTCCTGAAGTCTGCTTCTACAGTGTTTTATGCTCACTTTAGGAATGACGAGTATACAATACATCTCACTTTCGTTGGTACCAAAGAAAACTGTGATACAGTGGGAATAAGGCCACTAACCGAAAATGCCATTCAGGAGAGGGGGAAAAAATGTAGAATTTAGCACATTTAACACCTGCAAAGGCTGTACGCATACCCCTCCCCTATCCGTGTCTGAAGATTTTGTCTGTAATCGGAAGTTAATGGTTGAGTTCTGCACGGCGGTGCATCCCTGAAATCTCGGCTCTTAGGCAAGAGAATGAGGCCATGCTCCCCTCAAACAAGAGTTTGAGCCTGGCCTGAGCGATATGAAAACCCTAACCCGATGGAAGGGAGAACGGGAGAAAGGCAGGCGAAGCTTAGTTTGCTAGGTTCCTACGTAGAGACGACTGCAAGTCCGCACGGACGCGACGGGCGCAGGCGCAGTCGCGAAGCCCGCCGCCCGCGTCCCGGGGCCCCAGACCCGCCGCACCTTGCTGCTCAGGGCCTCGCTGCGTGCAGTCGCCGTGGGCGCGGGCACCGGTGCGGCGCGATCGTCGGCGCCGACCCCACGGCCGGGCATCTCCACGCCGCACCGCACGCCGGGGAACCGCGGCCGGAAGGGGCTAACCGGACGCGGGAGCTTCTGCGAATCCCGCCCCTTCCGGCACCTCAACCAACGGAGTCTGCATTTTGACGCGTGCGCAGTCGAGGGCACTCGCGGGCAGGGTGGGGTGCAACGGGCGAGTGTGCGCGTGCGCATTGGTTTTAGGCAATAAATAAATAAATAATAAATAAATAAATTGCCCGTGTGTGGAGTTTATGGATTTTCTGTAAAGTCCCTTAGCGAATCCAATGTAAATAATAATAATAGTAGTTATAATAATGATATTAATATTATTATAACTTAGTAATAATATTAACATTATATTACATATAAATATAATATTGATATTAATAGTATTATTATAACACAACAGCAACAATCATCATCATCATCATCATCTCTTTCTCACATCCAAATAGACTATAGAAGTAAAAATAACAGACAAGTTAGGAAGCGCGGTGCTGATTTCAGACACACAGTGCTGGCGATAGCACTGTACAGAGTTAGACTGTAAGGTTTTTGGCTCCTTGTGGTTAGGACTGCCACATGAACTGTATATAGCTTTAGATGAAGTTTGGATTCTCTGTTCCATACAACATCTCAGTCAAGAGGAGAAGTAGGCGAGAGAGATTGATGAGCGCTTTTCAGCGCTTCTGGCGTTGACGTTCGGCCGAGTGGGATGCTATAGGGCAGCAGAGGTAGGACCCAGCCGGAGAGTAAGAGGGCAGCAGAGACTAACCTGTGGGCTGTCTGTCGGTTGGTTAAGACCTGGATAATTTGATGAACTAGAAACCTTCACCGGTTCTGATCTCCTGATCTGTAAGTCATTCCTCAGTAGTGTGCCTAACTCTTGTGATCTTGGCATTTCCTTATTGCTAACATTTCTTGGGTGCTTAACAGGTTTTAACATTCTTTAGTAAGTTGACTGAAACTTGGGACGTGTTTGAAGCACACAGGTGAGCTGGTGATGGAGACGACTCATCCGGCTAAAGGCTTGTGCATCTTGAGTGAAGCCCATGGACGCCTCTTACTGGCGCTTTGAGTACATCTCAAGTGGTCATAGAACTAAATGCACTTTTAAATTTTTTTCTTCTCATTGATTTTCTTAAGAACGATTTTTTTTTTTTTTGTTTCCGATGGGCGCATTCCTGGTAAGCTGTCTCACAGTGGGAGCGATGGTGTTTGGGAATGTAGTTTCATAGTCTAGCCATTTAGCGATATCTGCGGGATGGGTAGTACCTGGTCGTTTTTTAGAAGAGATTGGTAGGTGATCCAGTTTGTCAGCCTCTTTGTGCTCACGGGGTGAGAGCAGCTCCTAGAACTCCAGCTGGTTAGTTACACGTATGTTTGTATGTTACTGTCAACCTGACGTTGGAGCTGTGAACCGAAGCCCTGCGGTCCCTGTACGTTAGAAACACCTTACATCTCACTATGCGGATGTCAAATATTTCCTACTTTGGAATATATTAATAGTCACCATTTCTTTATTTTTATGAATTAAATTCATCCTTATACATTTTTGTACATGCATACTGATCACAGTCACCCCCAACCCTACCCCACCCCGTCTATCCGCTCTGTTCTCCACGGATCTCTCTCATATTCAAAGGGTTATTTTGAAGATCAAAGTACCATTCATTATCTGTAAGTGCTCATTGTTCGTCTCATGTATATATAAATTTGCTAAAGAGCAAATCAGAAACGATCCCAGTGGATTTTTATAAAAACAGAAAAGTTCCAGGTTGTAGATTAAAATTTCATATTAAAGATACCTCTTCTTTTCCAGATATTTTCAACAAGGCTAGAGTGTCCATAGCCAGTGTGGAGGCACTTTTGGTTGATGGGTGGCTTTTAATTAATTCTGATGGGGTAAGATAAAGTAGGAACCTTTTATGAGGTGACAGCCTGAACCAGGAAGACTAGCAGAACCAAAGGCAACCTCAGTAAGGAGATAGTGCTGGGCATTGGATGGGCTGGGAGGGGATAGACATGGGATTAAAGAGGTGAAATCAGGGGCTGGAGAGATGGCTCAGTGGTTAAGAGCATTGCCTGCTCTTCCAAAGGTCCTGAGTTCAACTCCCAGCAACCACATGGTGGCTCACAACCATCTCTAATGAGGTCTGGTGCCCTCTTCTGGCCTGCAGACATACACACAGACAGAATATTGTATACATAATAAATAAATAAATATTAAAAAAAAGAGGTGAAATCAAAGGAAAGGTAATAATACCACAGGCTTAGGAACTTTTTCAGAAGGCAACAGAACCCAAGATACCGAACTGTTGTTTACTGAACTGCTGTTTGCCGGAGAACTCTAGGATCTGTGAAATAGACTACTGGGTCCTTATCAGAGGCATTAGGGGGAGGGTGCAGGAATTTTACCAACAATGTGTTTCAGTTCTTCAGGGAAAGAGGAAAATGTGCGAGTTACAGACTAGAGATGACGAAACCTTTCTCCTCGAGGTGACATTAGTCCTGAAGCCTAGCTCCTTTTGTGGAGTGTGAAGGCAAAATACCCATTTTCCTGCACCCAGTATCTCTTGAGGCTCTCCCGTAGAAGCACCGAGTAATGTGGAATACAAAATTTAAGGATGCCCTCGCCCTCAGGGTCCTAACAGTGCTCACCTCCTTCGATTTTCACCCCGGATGCCTCATGTCTTGTCTCCACTCTGCTCTCCTATCGGGGTGATTTGACGATTTCATTGTTGGGGATCGTGCCTCAAATCGGAGTCACTTCTGAGTGTCACCAACCTCCCCAGGTCTGATTCTCAGCATGCCTGACAGTTCTGAAAAGATCTGCTTAGCTTCCCAACGACAAAGCCCATGCTTCCCATGTTTAGGTCTGCGTGACTGAAGCAGACTCGGTCATCTCTACAAACTGGCTCATACTACGTGGCTGTTAGGAAAAACAGCTATGAAATGTTGACTATCAGAGGAATTACAAATGCCAAGTAGGAATTTGGATGCCTTTGGAACATGTAAAAGGAAAAGTCTATCTAAATGAGACATGACGATAGCTGCCTACAGACTCAAGTGGTCTTTTTCCTTATAGATAATCCCCCATTCTAAGGCAGAATTCTTTATAACTAAGGAGGTTTTAGCCTAGTTCTGATTGTTTATAGTAATTACATTTTATCGAAATGTGTTTACATCCAAATGCAATACTGCCTTGGGGCATTAATTTTCTTTTTCGTTGTGAAGTAACTAGGTGCATAAACTCTACTGCATTGGTACAGTGTAAGCAAGCAAGCTGTATACCTGTGTTTGCCTGTGTATTCTATTTGGTTTTTAAAAATATTGCTCTGTAGTCGCTGTTAACTTTACCTAGAAAAACAAAGCAAACATCCATGTGTTTGAATTCCACTTGATTTTACAGCAGAAGCTTTGTGTTGCAAGGCTAACATTCAGTTCGGTGCTACCCAAACTGTGCTTAGTGCTAGCTTAAGGCTATCAACGTAGATATAGCTGTCACTACGCTTGGGCTTGGGCTGCTCTCAGGCCTCCTGACACGGTCATGGGATGGCTTTTGCAGGAGCAATGTCTAGAGGGAGCAGAAGGCAAGGGAGGAATGCTGGAGAGCTGGAACCTGGGAAACTTTGGAAAATCCAATGTCTTCTTAAGCCACCGGCACTAGTATTTAAATGAGTTGTGATTTCACGGAGAACGGCTGGACAGAATGCACTGTGGTTTACATCAGCAACAGGGTTTTAAACTGAAAGGCGCTGGGCGGTGGTGGCGCACGCCTTTAATCCCAGCACTCGAGGCAGGTGGATCTCTGTGAGTTCAAGGCCAGCGTGGTCTACAAGAGCTAGTTCCAGCGCAGGCTTCAAAGCCACAGAGAAACCCTGTCTCGAAAAAACAAAAACAAAACAAACAAACAAACAAAAAACCCTGAAAGGCGTGTGGTAAAGAGTTTAGTTCAATTACTTAAAGAAGTTTTTAATCTAGATTTAAGGTATATACTTCTATTACAAGCTCTTACAAATTTTCTAAGTATAATAATAAAAATACCGTGTCTCTTAAGAATTAGAAGGAAAGTTGTATTTTATAGGAATAACTGGATAGGAACCCACAGGAAAGGGTGTTCTTGCTGGAAATCAACACTATCGCTGTAGACAGTTTCTTCCACAGCTGAACAGTGTTCATACAAACCCTGACAACCCAGCTGAGTGGAACACACTTGTAATCACAGTATCAGCCGGCAGACACAGGAAGGTCTTTCCCTGATCCATGACTTGGTTGCTTTTTCAGTGAGCAGAGGTTTTCCACTCTGGTGGGGACCCGTTTCCCACCTATGTGCTTTATAAGAAATAAGGGACTTTGGGATTAAATCTAAAACACGATCACAACACCTTTTCTCTTGCACACATAGAAGTGTGATACTTTGTGATTTCACATGTAGACTTGTACTTGAGATAACCTAAAAAATACATTCCCTTTGAAAAGACAAGCAAAAAAAAATCATTCAGGAAGAAAGATTGTAATCTGGACAGACATTCAATATGGTTATAAACAAAACGGAGTGACATTGCTTTAGAGATGAAGAGATACGTCAATACAAAGCCAGGAAACTTCTGAAAGATTCTAATCTCTATATTTCCTTTTTGGCTGTTGGCATAGACATTAACCCAGGCTAGTTTACTTATAAGAGAGATGCGAAGCTCTTGATAATTCTTACCAGGATTTTGAGAATATCTAGGAAATTTGGTTGGATTGCAAAGGGTGAAAGGTATGGAGAAAGATAAATTACCTTCCAAGAGAAGCAGCACATAGGCTTTAAAAAGCAAGAAGATTTCTAGTCATCCTAAGAGTTCTGGTGAAGCTTAAACAGCATGTGAGGTAGCAAGATATACAGGCTTAGGG